>CM038795.1:277571705-277715525 GCA_021764765.1 Vicia sativa
AGGTTAATACCCCCACCTAGATCTTAAAATGTTTCTTAAATCCGGGTTAGGATTTCTTTCCATCAGATGAAATCGCGAAAACACACAATAAAGAAAAAACTGACATATGCACATATGAAAGCTTAACCCTTTTTTTTCCTTTTCGAAAAAAAAAGCTTGGTGCTCTTGAGCAAGGTCGAATTTTTTTTTGGAAATCAAAATTTCATCGTACTCCCCAGCAGAGTCGCCATTTTTCTGCTCCTAGTGACGCTAGAGAATTCAATATGAATTCAAATTCTCCTCAAACGATTTACTCTTTTGATTTTTTATAAAGATGTCATGAGCATCAAGCTTTATTATTTTTAACACAAGAAAAGATGATTTAATGATTATGAAAAAGGGGAAAGCTGTTAATACCCTCAATTGATTTTGATATGCGTAACGACTAGCGCAAACTAGACGTAACGCATTGGGGAGTATTCTGGGTAAGGGGGTTTGTTATATAAAGGGAATAGATGGAGCACCCTAAATATATATAGTTATCTATAGCTTTATATATGAATATGTTTGATATGTTTGTGTGTTTTAAATGCTATTTCTATGATTGGGAAATTTTCTCCTTTGGGATTTTAAGAAGGATAGATTATGAGGGATCCTATGTTTTGTTATTATTGTGCTCGCAAAGATCTTTGGATCTTCTGCATACATATCCCCTAGTGGGAATCAGAGCATTTGTAGCTCGGATCTACAGGGATCTATGGTTTGTTTGGTCTGAGGGAGAAAAAAATTTGCTCGCCAAGGATGAGACCTTGTGCCTACGTATTCTCAAAAGGATGTTGAGAAAGTCAGAGCAATCGTAGTTCCCACTTATGCTAGTGGAAAGCAACGGGATGTTAGTAAGAGACATACAAATGTCATCTTAATGAAAAATGTATCTAATCTATTTCATCACATACATTTTGAAAAGTTTGTCTGATAAAAATCTTTCATCGTAAGTTATAGGTGTTTTGCTTGAGTGTACAAGCGTTACCACTTACATGTTTAAGAAAGATGTTTGAAAAAGATGATTGAATCTTTTAACTGTAAGTATTGGGTGTTTTGCTTGAGTGTACAAGCGTTACCACTTACAATTAAGAGATGTTTTTGTTTGAAAAGAGTTTTAAAAAGTTTTGAAAAAGTTTTGACTGTATGTGATGTGATAGATGAGATACTTCTTCCATAGAGATCATAGATGTCTAAATCTCGAGGAGAAATTGATTGGATTAAAGGGATGCTTTTAAGAAGCCCATGGGTCCTTGTATTAGCCCAAGAGGAGGCATTCCGAGGGTCATCGATGGTCCTTGTATGAAGCTCAAGAGGAAGCTATAGGGTATGGCTGGCTTTGTCTTTAAAAGGGATTTCACCGGGAAACCATCCTTTTGGAATTAAGAGCAATTTCACCGGGAAATTATACTCTCTGGGTTCTATCCTAGCGCGGGTGATTCTTTGTATTGGAAGCCCAATAGGAGGATGTTAAGAGATTTCCTGATCTCTTTCATTGTATGATGCCCAAGAGAAGGCTAAACTCAATGAGGAGTTCTTTTGAACGAAGCCCAAGAGGAGGCTGACTCAACAGGGGAGTGTTGTCTTATATGAAGCCTAAGCAGAGGCTAAACTCAGATGAATGAGTTTTCTTATATGAAGCCTAAGAGGAGGCTAAACTCAGTTGAAATGAGTTATCTTGTACAAAGCCCAAGAGGAGGCTAACTCTGTGGGGAGAGTTATCTTGTATAAAGCCCAAGAGGAGGCTAACTCTGGGAAACCTATTGGTTAGACTAGTTGTTATGTTATAACTAGATAGTTTGTATAAACAAGTGTGTGTGTGTGTGATATGTATTCACAGGAGTTTATGAAGGAAATATAAACAATGCATGATGTTTATTTACAAGAGTTTATGATTTGAAAATATAAACAAGTGTTTGTGAAACGAACGTTTAAAACGAGCGCAACTTGATTATTTACAAGTTTGAATGTGTACGCGAAGGTAAATATGTACCCGAACGAGTATTTATGTACAAGAGGATGTGGATGTACATAGGAGGGTCGGGACTTACACCATAAGGGTGGCCCATTGGTTTAAAAGCAGTTTCACAGGGAATAATGCTCCTTTCAATACCAATGGTATTCAGTGTATATACAGACGAAACAGAAACGAATGATCAAAGTTTATCTGTGAAAAGTATCTGTATTATGTATAGACAAATATTGGTATGAATATAAAATGAATTTTTGATATGTACAAGGAAAATATGTATGTACATAAAAGAATGTTTTGTTTGTGTATACACAAGTGAAGTGAAAACAAACGATCGAAGTTTGTCTGTACTTGAGTATAAAAAAGTATCTGTATTATGTACAGATGAAAATTTGTATGTATCTGAAGAGAGTTTGATATGTACAAGGAAATAATTATGTACATAAAAGAATGTTGGTTTGGGACTTACACCGTGAGGGAGGCCCATGATCGATTAAGAAATTCGAGAGAAAACAAATCGGTTTTATCGTTTAAATCGGATCGATCATGGTAAAAAGATGTAAGTTTGATGAAAAAAGTTTTGAAGAAATGACTTTGAAAGTGTTTTGAAATGTGACGTTTACTCATGAGAGGTTTTGAAAAGAATCGGAAGTCGAAAGTTTGAAAAATTCACCTTTTAAAGGTGGTTTGAAAAGTGTCAAAAGTGTCGTTTTCGGCTCGATTAAAATATGATCAGATGAAAGTTTTTTCTGAAAATTTTTGCAATATCATAAAATAGATATATTTATTGATAAGTGTAAAAAAAATCACCTCAAAATGAGGAGTTTTGATTGGTTTAAAAAAATGTTAAAGTTTGTGAAAAAACATGAAGAAAATATGAAAAGTTTGAAAAAAGTGGTCCATGGGAGGTTTGAACCCAGGACCTGATGGATGGTCACGTGGCAAAGCGAACTACGAGCGAGCTGGCAACCACTGGGACAAGAGTGCGTTTGGGTATTTGAATCCAAACACGTGTTAATATTATATTGGAAAATTTAAATTTGAAAAACACCAAGAACACGCGCGAATTGTTCATCATCCTCTTCAATCCTTGATCAATGCTAGAATCCTTGTTTCTTGATGAAATTGGACGAAGTAAACATGAACGTTGCTCGAAATTTAACAAGGAATATGATGGTGGTTGTTAATTTCATTTATTTTTGGTTAATCATGGTTGAATTCTCAGAAAACGTGAAGAACCCTAGAACTGGAATTTCTAATTGAAATGATGTATGGTAGATGATTTTTCAAATTGTTTGAGGGTTTATGATCGTGTTAGGTGCAGAAAACAAATGGCCAAGAGTTTTTTCATTTAAATGCAAGGAATCATGAGATTGAGTTTCGAGCTCCTACCTGTTCAAGCTGAGATCGAAGATGGTGTTGGAGTGTTTCCAGAACTGGTTTTATGATTGCTATAGCATCATCGGCCTATGTGGAAGGTGTGAGGATGGTCTGCTCTCCTTGAATCAACCTAGATCGTGCTACCCAAGTCCACCTGCACAAGCTCAAAGTAGAAACTGGATTTTGATGTTAGAGTTGTTACAGTTAGAAGTTAAGGGTCTGGATCATTCATATGATGTTCATAGATGATGTTTGGATGCTTAGAACTCAAGTTACTCAAGCCAAACTTCAAATTCGATGGTTATGGCAGTTTTGGCAAGCAAAATGACATGAGATGTGATTCTGAATTCTAGCCTTGCCTATGTTGATTTTAGTGTTCAAACAAGTTTCATGTTGATGTTAAAACATATTAGACACCAATTTGACCAAAGTTTTTCATCAATTTTAAAAAATGCACAAGTTCTCAAAATTCACTAAGTTTCTTGATTTTTAAGAAAGAAGCATGAAAGCATGAATTGGCATTACTTTGGTGTGTTTTGAACTTGAAAAGAATGCCTCTATTTATAGGTCATAAGTTCTGAAATGTTAGGCACAAGTACATGGCATTTGGTAAATCAAAGTTACCTTAGAGGGCAAGAAAGACATTTGCCTTAAAAGGAAACTTCTTTTTTTCACCATGTGTTCAAATTTGATTCTATCCTTCAATTATTACCTCTAGCTGATATTTATCAGTTCTATCTTCAATTTGGCAAGGTGGCAAATGTTCTAGAAGAAGAAATCAAAAAATGACCTATAATTTGAAGTTTTGAACTTTGAAAATCATGGTTATGGAGCCTTATGTTTCAATTTCAAAAGCATAGCTAGACTCCATGGATTTGAGAGTTCTTGGACATTTTGGAAAGCTTGTTTCAAGGGATACAACTTTCATGTTTTGAGTTTTTTCCAAATCAAAGTGGAACTATGTGAAAAAATGCCATGAAGTTTGGAAAAAATACAAAATTTTAACACTTAGAAATTTTTCTAAGTGTTGGAACTTTTGACTTTTTGTTGACTTTTCCAAATTATTTGATTTTTTATGATCATGATGGATCATTTGAAGTATTTTGATGTTGGAAAAAGTTTTGTTTTGAAAAATTTGACCAAAAGTCAAAGTTTGACTTTTCTGTGCAGATGAAATTTCATCAGATGTTTCAGAAATTGACTGATGAAGTCTGTGAATTTCTGTGATGTTTTGAATCCAGAAATTAGGTCAAGATGTTGTATCTAAGATATAATGACAAATATCTATCCAAAAAAGTCATTCAATGCTCAAAAAGTCAGAGAATACTCATGCTCGATCAAAACCCTAATTGGTCGATCCTTGATTGATTAATGAGAAAAGTTGGGTATCTGAAGATCAGAGGTTGATGATTTGATCAAGATAGATCAAATGAGGTGAGTAAAACTCAAACCCTAATTGGTTTCCTCTTGAATCAGATGAAAATTTGGTGAAACCCTAATTTTGACCTGTGAATGCTACACCCGATTAATGCTATTTTGAACTGTTAGTGATGCAATGATGCAAATGTAAGGTGGTATATTAGGTCAAAAATTTGGGTATGACACCCTACAACATGATTCACTACACCTTGGGTAGAGTGTAGGAATTATTACATGATTCAAACAAAAGAAAATTACTTTTGAAGACGAGTGATGACGGCGATATCTTCAGAAAACCAGTTAGCTGGCTCTGGCCCTGGAGTAGTAGGACGAGGTCACTGATCCATATAGCATTCACTGTCGGTCTCATACCCAATGGCATCAACATCTTCAAACTGGATACCTCCTTTAACAAACTGGATTGGTGGAGGAATCTTGGGAAGCACGGGAATAGCCAACGACGCTTTTCCAGGCACATAACCCAAACCTTTCTTGTCCTTCTGAGTTGGGAGCTCCAAAACTCTACCCCAACCTTCAGGGTGTCCAGATTCAACAATAGCACGAGCTTCACGGTAGGATGTCATAGAGACCTCTGGCGTTTTAACCTCATCACGAGGAGTCTTGATAACTTGAACAGTTTCAAACGCCTGAAGAGGGGTCTCGTGAATTTCTCCTTCAACTTCTACATAGCGGAAAGAGCTCAAACAACTAACTACATATTCCTCTTCTCCACAGATGGTGACCACTTTCCCATTAACCAGGAACTTCAGCTTTTGGTGCAATGTCGAGGTAACCGCACCTGCCCCATGAATCCAAGGGCGACTAAGTAGACAGTAGTACGATGGATTAATGTCCATAACAAAGAAAGTTGTTTTGAACGTCTGCGAACCTATCTTCACTGGCAAGTCCACTTCTCCAAACACAGACCTTCGGGACCCATCAAAAGCATTGACAACCAAATCACTTGGCCTAATCACGACTCCATCATAATTGAGCTTCATCAAAGCAGACTTCGGGAGCACATTGAGAGATGATCCTGTGTCAACCAACACACGAGGCAAAGTTGTATGGCTAACTTCGATAGAGATGTGGAGAGCTTTATTATGGTTTCTTCCTTCAGGAGGTAAATCAAAGTCAGTGAAGCCCAACTCGTTGCTCGCAGAGAAGCTATTCACAATACCTTCGAACTGATTAATAGAGATTTCCTGGGGCACAAAAGATGTTCCTAGAAAATTCATCAAGGCGTTCCTATAATGCTCAGAATCTCTCAATAGGGCCAAGATGGAAATCTTTGCAGGTGTTTGACCAAGCTGATCAATAATCTTATAATCACTCTTCTGAATATACCTCATCAGTTCAGTTACATCTTAATCTAGATCTGGATTCACAATAGGTGTGGGAACTTTTGGGACCGCCTCATTACTTTCGGTTACAACTCCTTTTCCTTTTGCCTTTAACCTAGCCTGGGCTTCAACAATCGCTTCTGGGAGAGGATAAATCCGGCCGCTACGGGTCATTCTGCTTTCACCCACAATATCATCAACCTCAGGCTTGTCTTTATCTTTATCAGATGGAGAATCAACATTCAGTTTCTTCCCATTGTGGTAAAATTGAGCACCATAGCGCCACGGGATAACTTTCTCATTAGAATATGGGATAGGACCTGGCAAAGTGATAGTAACAGAGGACTTCTTAGCAGGTACCGGAATCGTTATTGGAACTTTCTTAGGAGGAACCAGAATGGTTACAACATCAACCTCATCTGTAGCACTTTGAGCATTTACAAACACTTGCTGAACTGTAAGGTCTTCTTCTCAATCAGACTTTGGATTCCCTTCCTCAAAGATTCGCAACCATGCTGCACTAAACAATTTTTACAATCAAGGCCGCACCCAGGAAAGTCTCCATGTATCAACAATTGCTCTTTCATCCATATCAGCAGAGTGGTCAGCTCATCCACATTCATAACTAGATCAAAGTTTCCATCATCACAGATTGCATTAGCGGCGGCGCCACCATGAGGAGGCAATGGTTGCTGGATAACATTCGGAGTTGGTGGTGGGCCGAAATTGATGGCCTCAGAATCCAGCAGATCCTGAACTTTATGTTTGAACGGAAAGCAATTTTCAATGGTATGTCCCGGTGCATTAGAGTGAAATGCACAACGGGCATTAGCATCGAAATTCCTTGGCAATTTATTAGGATCCACCTTGAGAGTACGAAGCTCCACCATTTTCAATTTTTGTAGATAAGCGAACATATCAGCAAGTGACATGGGCAATGGATCAAACTTTCTCTGCACTCTTGGCCGATAATCGTTCGTTGTGGGCGCATAAGCTTGTTGCTGATGTGTTAGAATGGTTACAGCTGCAACCTGATAGTCGGATTCACGGTATTTACCTTTTCCTTTTCTATCATACAAAGCGCTGGATTCACCTTCCTTCTTTTTATACCCACCAAAAGCTTTTTTGGCACCATTAGCCTGGTCTCTATCAACACGGTTGTCTTGAATTTTACCCAGTTTAATTCCAACTTCAATATGTTCACCGAACATTACCATGTCAGCGAAGGATCCCGACATACTGCAACTTGCGTAGTATTGTCCATGTAGAGTACCAGCAAACAAATCCACCATTTCACGCTCCAACATACGAGGCTGGACTTTCGCGGCTATCTCGCGCCACCTGTGCGCGTATTCTTTGAACGATTCATTAGCTTTTTGAGATAAGTTCTGTAACTGAGTTCTAGTTGGAGCCATGTCTCTGTTATACTGATATTGCAACACAAAAGCTTGGACCAGGTCTCTCCAAGTTCGAATGTAGGAACTCTCGAGATTCATGTACCAATCCAGAGGACCATCAACCAGGCTATCCTGGAAGAAGTGCATTAGGAGCTTCTCATCTTTGGAATACGCGGACATCTTCCGGTAATAAGACCTTATATGAGTTTTCGGACAACTATTCCCCTTGTATTTAGTTAGCTCTGGCACCTTGAATTTGGGAGGGATTTTTACCCCTGGCACAAGTCCCAGATCAGTCATATCAAAACCCACAACCCCTTGATTCTCAAAAGCACGCATACGCTCCTCGAGCATATGCAGTTTTCTGTCAGACTCAGTTTGCTCATCAGCATTAGAATACCAATCTTCCATATAGTCTTCCTCTGGTTGAGGAATAGGGATCGGAGCACCTCTACGAACTTGTGGCTGTATCACAACTTGTTCAGCTTGATGATTCCTCACGGGTGGAGGTACCACTCCATTGCCATTCTCAACATGAGCAGTCTGGTTCATCATATGATTTGTCAAACCCCGAGTAGGACCACCGGTTGGCCCTCCATTCAGCCCATTGTTCTGATTCACAATCCCATTTTCAACTTGATTATCGACCAGGTTGTTGCCTGGGCCATTGTTGATGGAAGCATTGACCGCAACTTGGGCCCTTTCACTGGTTTCAGTAGCATTTCTCAAAACTATAGCCCTCAACTCAGCTTGTTGAACAGCCATGTTCTGAATAACCTCAAGCAATTGGTTGACTCTAGTATCCATCCTAGTGTTCAGATCCGCCATATCAGCCTGTATCTGCTCCATTTGTCTCCTTGAATTCCCTCTGGTATTGTATCGGTAAGAAGTTGTAGAAGCAATCTCTGAAAACATCGGATGCAGAGATAAGAAAAACCGGCATGAACCACCTGTTATGTACAATATATGTATATGGATGCATGGGTATATGATAATGCATGAAATGACATATTTAAATATTTCCAGGATTCTAACATTTGATTCAAGTTTTAGGCACACCAAGTAAGCAGGATAATGGATACTGAATTCCTCGATCATCATTAAATTGAAACAAAAAGTTCTACAAATAGTTCAGGCATTGGTTTTTTATTCATACAATAAACTGATTAACCCCATCAACAAGCCTGATTGTGATCCTCCAAATATCACAAACAAAGCCTACATCTAAACATCGGACATAGGATATCCCTCTGCATCTTGAATCCCCATCTGAATTTTGAAACGCTCCAACTCTTCTATAGCGAGAGACAATTGAACATCTTTCTCCTTGATCTGAGCTTCATGTGCTAATTTCTGATTATGCATCTTCTTCTTTAACTCCTCTATCTGAGCCTTGTACTTCTTTTCCATTTCGTCTTTTGAAGTCTTAAGGACCTCAAAGTCTCGGCTTTTTTGCTTGTATTTCTCTTTAACTTCAGCAACGAATTTCTTGAGACCTGCAGCAGGAGTAGGATAATCTTCAACTCTTGATCTCTTATTTGTAGCATCGGAGGTTTCTCCTTTGAAGTATTTGAGTTCATGCATTAGTTGATTCTTCTCTTGAGTTGCAACAAGGTAATTCACTGATAGTGTTTCTTTCTCTTCGAGTAGAAGGCGATTTTGAGCCCGTACCCACTCATAATCTCCTTTTGAGACCACATCTGGAACTAACTCCTAAGGGTAAAAGGATGCAGCTCCGGTAATAGATGGCCACTGACGGTCACAATTTCTCTCTTTAATCCACTGAATATAAGAAGCATAAGTTGTAGGATCTTTCTTACCAAAATACTGGCCTCCTTCAAGAAGAATACTCTTCCATGCTTGAATTTCCTTAGTCATCGATCCGGTAACATCAGGCACATCATAATACAGAGTTTCTCGCGCAAATCCTTCATCTGGAGGTCCCATTAAAGCATACCCCAACTGCCTCAATGTAAGAGTCAGATTGTAGTTGACACCGCCTCTTATACCGATAAGGGGCACGTTAGGGAAATCCCCACAACGGATGATAATCTTCTCATTTTCAGTTTTGGATGTATTACACCAATACCAACCAATATCCTGCGATGTGAGAGCCATCAACCTTGGAACCCACCTCATAGTGTTCTGAGTATCAATAAAGGCACCACTACAAGGAAGAAAGCATTAAAACCAATGGTACAGCAAAGGTGCACAACAATGAACGATTCCACCCTTTCCTTTGAAACTTCTAGCATGTATGGAATGATATACATCTTCCAAAAGAGTTGGAACAGGATTCCGGTGTATAAAGATGGAGATAGCATTCATATCAATGAATTTGGGCTCATTCGGAAACAAAACCATCCCATAAATACAACAAGCCAAAATAGCATTATAACCTTTCCAATTCTTTTTAGCAGCTTTAGCATTGGCTTCTCGTAATAAGAAACCCAAATGAAAACCCTTCACCGCTCCCTTACCAGCACCGTTACTTGACACTATAGATTTCTCAATACAAAGAGCTTTGGCAATCTGATCATCGGTCGGTTTCTCCATGGAAGCATGGAAAGGAACTTGCTGAAGTATAGGAATGTCCAAGATGTGGGAATACTCTTTTAGAGTTGGCGTCAACAAGTAATCAGGGAATACAAAACACCTCAATTCACGGTCATAAAATTGGAATAGAGCTTAAAGACCGTCCTTCTGATATTCGGTGAGAGGAGACTTCAACCATGTCAGAATTATCCCATAGTCTTTAATGAAGATGCTAACATTCTCAGGTGGAGACTTATTAGCCAACTGGATAAGATTCTCAAGAGCAGGTGCAGGAAATTTGTACACTAGATGACGCCTGTGATTGTCTTTCTTTTCAGTATCCATCTTCCAAAACGACCCAACAACTAGACTCAAATGCTAGGAAATCCTGGAAATAAACAAATATGTATGTTAAAAAAAATGCAAATTAAAAGCTTTTATGAATACAATGCATTAGTCATATTTTCTGTAGGTTGAACCATTGTTGTACTGATGATAAGATCCTTGGTCAAACGTAACAAGGTCTAAGATTCGGCACCAATTCAGAATACCATAAAGAAACCAAGTCTGAAAATTATAGGATCGAAGGTCCGACGTCAATTCAGAATGTCACAGAAAATACCAGGTCTGAATATTATAAGATCAAAAGTCCGACGTCAAATTAGAACTCCACAGAAATACCAGAAAATACCAGCATCAATGGAACATAAAGTCTCAAATCACGGATCCAGCATCAGTACCTGTAGTAATGATATCCCTCCCCACCTCACAGGGTAATTCTAGACACAACGGGGTCCCTAATGATAAGCAGAGTCGAGGATCCTTTATCGAGTACTCCGCTATCTACACAATAGGGTGTAGGGCGAAAGCACCGTCAATCGAATCTCGTATGAGTTCGGTACTTCATGCCTCCTCACACGCACCACGGGATGCAGGATTCGACATGAACATCCATCTATCCTATATGTCTCTGGCCGGGTGTCATACCCCAAAATTTGCCCTCCATCTTCTCAAGATATTTCATACATCCATACTCAAGGATTCTTCAAGGGTTGATCAGACAAACCCTCTCCTAGACAATCAACCCAAACTAGGGTTTGGTATTTCTCAGATCAAGATGGACTACCAACATCTCCAATGGTCTTCATTCCTCCTCTTATGCTTCAAAGATTCTCCATGTCAAGTTTCAAGCCTCACAAGTCAAGTTTCCTCAGACAATTGCTCAGATGGTTGAAAATCAATTGTATTGGACAAAAAGTAAACTGTGGTCAACATATAGTCAAACTTCATAATATTTGGTCAACATCCTCATTTTGAAGTTACATTCATCATTTGATCAATGGTTGATCATGATTCATCAAGAAAACTCAAGATTTGCTCAAAAGTCAAACTTTCTAAATTAGGGTTTCTCAGTGAAAAGTCAACCAAACTTTGACTGAGCATAACTTCTTCATACTTTATCAGAAATTTTTACACCACCTCTTGTTTTGAAGGAAATTCAATTCTCTACAACTTCATGTCTCACAAGAATGTTCAAAAAATGCTTCATTTGGAAGGTATGGATCAAAACATTACAGGTCCTTTTCAAAGTCAACAAAAAGTCAACATTTTGTTTTGAAGATATATTGAGCATGGAAACTCCAATTGAGATGAAACCAAAGAGGTTGGTTAAAGGAATCTAAGAGCTTTCCAAAAAGTCCAAGAACACTCAAAAATGTGGAAAATTGAGCAAGATACACCATTCACAAGTTGGGCAATTTTGAAGGGATGCACAAAGAGAGATACTTCTAAAAATCAAAAATGTTGCAAATGGGCTTACTTTTTCTTCATCCAAACTTGTTCCTTATACAATTAGGAATATCCAAGCCCAATGCCACGAATTTTTATTTTATTTTTCTATTTAATTTGTATTTTATTCATTTAAATACAAATTAAATTCAAAAATAAAGTATAAAATCAAAATTAATTGCAAATTTGATTTTTCTCTCTTCCTTGAGATCCAAGCAACTCAATAAAGCCAGCAAATTTCGAAATTTGATTGGATATGGCAAGAATTGATTGAAAATTGATCAAAGAAGAGAAAATTTGATTTGGTACAAAATCAAGTATATTTTGCATTGATTGATGATTGATTCTTTCTCAAATCAGCTCCAATTCCATCTACTATATATATACAATACATGCCACACGAATTAGGGTAGAAAAATTGGCTGGAGAAACCCTATTCAAGCTCAAAAAATCTGTGCTATACAAGCAACTGGCAGCCACAGTTCTAGCTCGATTCAATTGATTCCAAGCATCCAAACACATTCCTTGATACCTCCTGAATCGATCCAGACCTTCACATTGTCCAAAATCATCAAGAATCACGAAATCCGAATTTGGTTTGTTCATGTTTTTCTCAAAATCGATTTCCATTATTCATGCATTTTTAACATGATTTGTTGTTGTTTTTGTGATTAGACCGAAGTTTACAAGCTTTCTGGGCAGTTTAATTGAGTTTCTATGGCCTGGAACACGAATCACCATAGCTAGGGTTTCTGGCCACGATTTAGGGTTTCTCTTAATAGGATAAATTGGAACAAACCAATGCCCTCAGAGTGATCAGTGGACCAAGACGAATCGAACCATGGTTTTAGATTTCATTTATATTGCTTGTACATGATTTTGATGTTAGCAGGGGCCATAACGTCGAACCAAAGCCGACGCAGAATTTTCAAATTTTTGAAATGAAGAAGATGAAGTTTGCCGCGGGGACGATGCAACCAGGAAGTGACACTTGCTTACAATCCACTCGCTCCGGTTTCCAAATAGTAACGCGCGCTGGTTCAGTTGGTCATGGCTTTGGGTTTGTGAAAGCAAGGTCACTGGTTCGATTCTCACCAGGTCCACTTGTTTTTCTTCTTTTTACTAACTCTAACATTTTTTCAATTATTTTCATATTTTATTTAATATTTTGCATTCATTTTAATTTAATTTCAACAATTTTTAATCATGCATTAAAAACACCAAAAAAATATTTTTCTTTTTGCATTATTTCCAGAAAATGTTTATTTAATTTCTAAAATTAAAAAATATTATTTTGCATGCATATTTAATTTAATTGCTAATTTATCATTTAAGTCACATTTAATTGTTTTTTAATTATTAAATTATCTCCAAAAAATCCCAAAAAATTATTTTAGCATATTAATGTTGTTTCTAGCATAAAATATTTTTCTCATTTAAAAATTGTCATTTTTGCTAACATTTTCCTCTTATTCGATTTCCTCGTATTTTCCGATTTCTCATCTTTTCACAGGTTATCACGTTTCGGACGATTTCTTTTTACCGTTTTCTTTTTTTCAAATTATGTAACTGCTTATGGGATGTAATAGTATAATTAGGGCTTTTTATTTCCCGCATTTTAAATTATGTACCTGCCCCAAAGCCATGTAATAGCGTAGGATTTATCTTTCCGCATTTTATATTTCCGCATTTTAATTTCCGCACCCTATAAGCTGCTAGTAATTAGGTGTGTATGGCAAGATAAAATTGAACATAGCTCACTCTAATTTTCAAGATAACATGAATCTGAAATCAACACACTCTTTTCACACATGCACCCCTTAGGGTAATTCTCTCGTTGCCTTTACGAATTCAAATGGTCATGTCCTCGAACGTAGAGGTATTCTAGCACGCTTCCTTCAAAACAAATCATCATAGTCCTTCGATACAAAGATCATAAGACCCACGATGTCGCCTCCGAATACATGATCTTGACCTCGATTGTCGCTAAAAATGATGATAGTCCCTTCGAATGTGCTAGGATACTTCCTACAAGTTGCCTTCTATGGCCATCCGATGTCCCTTCGAATGTCCCGCTTACATCCAACGAATAGAGTTACCTACCAACTAATGGTATGGATAGCGCTATTCTAAAGGAACGTAAAATAACACGAAAACGACCATTCTGAGTAGGTAATAAGACTTTTAGTTGCTTGCTCTATCAAAATACTTTTCACACCTCACACTTTTGTCAAAGTTCAAACTCTTTTCAAAAACGAAACATTTCCAAACACTTTGTATACATTCCTACATGAATCATTACAAAGTCAAAGCAGAATGCCTTTTCAAAACATTTTTGTCAAACACACAGAAAGCACAATTTTAAAGTGATCTAAGAGCAACTAAGAGCCCGTAGATAACTACGGATGGAAAGGGGTGCTAATACCTTCCCTTTTCATAACCTTCTCCCTTACTCAGAATCTAACGAAGGTCTTTTTCTCGTACTTTTACCTTCCCTTAATTGGATAAAAGAAAAGTCGGTGGCGACTCTTGCTATCCGCAAATTTGCGATACAAAATCTTACAAAGTCAGTTCACCGTGTTACAGAACTGGCGACTCTGCCGGGGAGACACCCTAAAAGAGAGAATGCCTTAGGGATTTCTAGATAACTTTTATTGCTTTTTGTTTGACTTGCTTGCTTTATCTTTAAGGGTTGCTTGGGTATTATATTTGTGGAGGATCCTACACCCGGATCCGGGTTTCCTTTTAGGTAAGTAGCAATAAATCGCGACTAGACGATATCGAAACGGTCAACATGATGGCTACGTTAGCGTGACACTTTGGATGTCCTGATACTCTTCATTCCCAAGTTGAGGATAGTATTTGGCTTCTGCATGGTGTCACCAAGCGCTAACTAAACTTTTAGAACCTTAATTGACCCATCTTGGCCACTATAAGGTAGTGAGATGGCCGACTTTGGTGCAGACTAAGGTTGGTTGATACCGATACGCTCATTGAGATCGACTTTGGGATATTTTCGTCGACCACTTGGTAGTCGTATTGAAATAAACGCCCACGAGAAAGATCAATGATGTGAGATTCCTAGAACCCGGTTACTATTATAGGACAGAATGAACCAACTCAAATTTTTGGTGGGGTAATCACCTATACCTCATGCAAGCCTTAAACCTAGGCTCATTGTGTGAATTGTTTGTGTGTGCTAAACATGACATCATGACATCATTCGCATTGCATATCATTTCTAACTATTTCAAGGACCTAGGGATTTATCTTTGCTCTGTTTTGTAGGGATTATGGCTTCTAGAAAGACTATCCGAATCAACTTCATGGGTATACCTTCTCAGCTCAAAGAATTGGTTTCAGAAATTCCCGATCATGCTCAGTTCATCAAGAGACATGGTTATCTACTTGATTTGGTTATCTCTGGGTTTGAAGAAGATATGATGCATGTCCTTTTCCAGTTCTTTGATCCAAAACACCATTGCTTTACATTCCCAGATTATCAGTTGGTTCCTACTTTGGAAGAGTTCTCTAAGCTTCTTGGGGTACCTATTCTTAACCAAATGCCATTCACCGGTTTGGAAAAGGTTCCTAAGTACGAAGACATTGCATCAGCCTTACATCTTAAGCGCTCAGACATTGAAGCCAATTGGGAAACAAGAAGTGGAGTTAAGGGTTTACTTGCCAAGTTCTTAATTAAGAAAGCCCGAGAATTCCTAAAAGTTATGAGCTTCCATGCATTTGAAGACATTGTGGCCTTGCTAATCTATGGTTTGGTTCTATTCCCTAACTCGGATCAATTCATAGATGTCAACGCCATCAAGTTATTCCTTACCCGCAATCCTGTGCCTACTTTACTTGGAGACATCATGCATTCTCTCCACACTCGTACTATCAAAAGACAAGGAACTCTCATGTGTTGTATACCGTTACTTTCCAGGTGGTTTATTTCGCACCTTCCTCTATCAGTTTTGAAGAACGAGCAAAGGTTGAAGTGGTCTCAAAGGCTAATGTCACTCTCTCATTCAGATATCCGTTGGAATCTTTTCTCTCAAAAGGATTTCACCTTCATCGAGCGTTGTGGAGAATTCCCTAATGTACCACTACATGGTATAAGGGGAGGTATTACTTACAACCCTTCTCTAGCTCTACGTCAGTTTGGTTTTGCTCGAAGAGATGGTCCTCATAATATGCTTCTCCAAGATATTGTGTTCGATTACAATCATGATCTCCAGAATTACCGACGAAGGTTCATACACGCTTGGGGCATGGTAAAGAAGACTGATACCAAGACTTTGGGACACCAGAACTCCATTCCTTGGCAACCTTACCTCAAATGGGTGAGAGCTCGAGCTCAAAACCTCATGATGCCATTCACGCCTGTTTTACCAGTAATTATGGAACCTGTTGCTATAGGTGACGAATCCTATACTGTTCTCCATCCTGACATGCCTACTGATTTTGAAGACTTGAAGAGATCTTGGATTCAGCTTAAAGAAGAAAGGGATACCTTTGAAGCTCAGTGTTACGCTAGCGAGAAGAAGGTACTAGAGTTGACAAAGCTACTTCACGAGGAGCGGAACATCAACGCCTACCTCGGCACCAAGAGGAAGCGCCCATGGGAGACTTAGAACTTTGAGATTTTATATGTTTTTCTTTTATTGTTTTGAACTATCTTTTGTACTTAAAAAGAAAAATAAAAGAGAACTAATAAATGTTTGTTCATTGCTTGTTTAACAAATTTAAATCTCTAAGGTCCTTGAAAACATTGCATTGCATTCGCATAAACATTGCATATCATAGCATAACATTGCATCACAGGTACATTGAAGATTGGTTTTCTCATTTGCTCGCTATTTATTTTAGCAGAAATGGCTCTTGAACAGTCCGTCAAAGATCTCCAGGCTCAGAATGCTCAGTTCCAACATATGTTCACCAGTTTGGTCCAAGGACAAGAAGATCTGAAGAAGCTCATCAACAGAAAGAAGAAGGTTGTTGGTCTTCTCAACATGGGCAGACGCTACAAAGGTGGTCCTAAGAGGGTCAGTCGGATAGAGCTCTCTGAAGGAAGTGTCAAGAATGAGGGGAGTGTCGAGGGTAATGAAGATGACCAGCGTGAGCCTAAGAAAGAGGGAGAAGATCGCTCTGACCATAGCCAGTACTCTGATGAAGATGACAAGTACAAACAACTTGAAGACCGCCTGAATACTATGGAAAACCTGAAGATGTCCGGGTTGAATTTCGATGATCTGAGCCTTGTCCCTGGTGTGGTGATTCCTCCTAAGTTCAAAGTTCCTACTTTTGCCAAATATGATGGCATTTCTTGTCCAAAGCTGCATTTGAAGTCCTATGTTCAGAAGATCAATCCCCACACTGATGACAGAAAGTTGTGGATGCATTATTTTCAGGAGAGTTTGTCCGGAACTCAATTGGAGTGGTATTATCATCTAGAGAATGACCGTATTCGTACCTGGAGTAACTTAGCAGATGCTTTCTACAAGCAATATGAGTACAATGCTGAATTGACACCCACTCGCATGCAACTACAGAGCATGTCTATGGGTCGTGATGAGAAGTTTAAGGAGTATGCTCAGAAATGGAGAGATCTAGCAGGCAGAGTTCAACCACCCTTGTCCAATAGGGAATTGGTTGATATGTTTATGGGAACACTGACAGACCCATTCTTCAATCATCTGATTGGAAACTCTTCAGCCGGATTCACCGAGCTGATATTGACAGGAGAGCGTATTGAAACTGGTATCAGAAGTGGAAAGATTCAGATAGAGTCATCTTCAAATGTTGCGAAGAGATCTTTTGGTGGTAAGAAGGAAACTAATGCTGTGTATGGTCAGAAAAGCCGAGCCAAGACCGACCGTGCTCAATCTGTGGGGGCAGTTGTGATCTCCAATCCTGCATCAGCACAACCTCAGCGAGACAATGCGCGTAGTCAGAATGCGCCACGAAGACAGTTTACGAAGATCAACATGCCCTTGTCGCAAGCCTTGCAACACATGTTGAAAGCAGAGCTGATTACCTTGAGGGATCCTCCTCAAAACATCAACACTTCCTCTCCGAGATACAATCCTAATGCTAAGTGTGCTTACCATTCCAATAGCCCTGGACATAGCACTGATGATTGTTGGGCTCTGAAGAACAAGATTCAGGATATGATTGAAGCTGAGTAGATTAAGTTCGACCCTCCTGTTGAGACTCCGAATGTGATTAACGCGCCTATGCCTAACCATGACAAGAGTTCCAATGCTGTTGGCGATGATACTTATATTTTCAACATAGATGACTTGACCATTCCTCTGATGACTGTTAAGAAGAATTTGCTACAAGCCGGTGTCAACCCAGGATTCCCAGAGAATTGTCGTTGGTGCCCATCTGCACCTAATGGTTGTGCTTGGTTGAGAAGACGTGTTCAGTACATGATGGATAACCGTGAGATACTATTTCTAAAACCACCTGTGCAGAAGCTGTGTGAAGATATGTCTAAACTGAAGATCGAAGATGTGAACGAAACTGCACCATCTGTGTGGGATACCTTGGGGCAGCCAAGTGGAAAGTACGATTACATGGTGAAGTACACTGTACCTGAGAGCTACAAGATTCCTATTGAAGATGTTAAGGTGACCGGATGGGGAGACGACTTCCCAGAAGACTATGCTGATGTTAACACGATAAGAATTTCCTCTGCTGATCCTGTGCCTAGAGTGGCACCTCTCATCATTACTTCTCCCAGACCCATACTCCTCTGACAAAGCTATCCCTTGGAACTATGGAGCTAACATTTACTATCATGGCGTCAAGCAAGACCCTCTGACTATTGAGGACCTTACAGTTGAAGCTACCATTCCTGACATTGACAACATCACCGGATCAAGTAAAGTGACCAGAACCGGAAGGGTTTTCTCTCCAGATATCTCTCCTCCGAAAGACAACGCGACTCCAACTCGCATTCCAGCTATTCAACCCATTCCTCAAGCTAGAGGGAAAGAACCAGTGACTCATCCTGCTCAACCAGAAGTACCAAAGGAAGTTGCTGAAGACACCTCCAAACAAGAAATGGAGGAAATTCTGAAGATCATCAAGAAGAGTGACTAGAATGTTGTGGAACATTGGGATGCTCCATCCAAGATATCCATGCTTGCTCCGCTTATGCTTGAGGCTCATGCTAATGCCTTGGTGAAGTTTCTAAAGAATGCTCACGCATCGCAAGACACTACTACCCTTGAAGTTTGTATTGCTAGCCGGCCGCCAACAACGGCCTAGGCTTCTCTCGATGTCGAGCCGAAGGAAACACAACAAAGCCTTGCACATTTCTGAATGCAAGGGCATTACATTGTCTCATGTTTTGGTTGATACGGCTCGCTCTCAATATCCTTCCGAAGACCTGCTTTTGATCGACTTGATATCGAAGGGTTGGTTTCGAGACCCAAAGGATATAATTGTGAGAGCTTTTGATGGTTCTAAGCGAACAAGACTTGGAGAGCTCATTCTGCCTGTTAAGGTCGGTTCGCACCTTTGATTCCACTTTCTTTGTCATGGACATCCGTCTAGCTTACTCTTTCCTACTGGACGCCTTGGATACATGGGGCAAGCACTCTACCCCGCATCGTCAAGTACCTGAAAGGGAAGGTTGTTACAAAGGTGTGGTGAAGAAGAGTATATGGTCACCATCTACAATCATTCCGATACCTCGAGATGGAGGGTGAATTCTTTGAGACCCGTCAAGCTTTTGAAACAATTCCCAGTCATGCCGCCGACTCTCCCGCCACCTCGGTTATGCAAGCTCGCCTAGGATGGCCTCACGAAAGATGCTCGTGCCAAGGAGGAGGTAGTTCTATTTGGGGTCAGCTCCCTGATCTTCCTTTTAAATCTGAAAAGACTGGTTTAGGCTTCACCATCAAAGGTCAGAAGACAATGCGCCGCGAACGTGCTGGCCAACTTCCTTTTCGCATCAGCCAGAGTAGAATCCATGCTATAGAAGACGACGACAGCGACTTCGACATCAGCAAGTGGATCTTCCCAACTCCAGATAAAGGACTCGGTAATTGGAAGACTGAAGACGTCATACCAATCTCCTTTAGTCAGGAGTAATTGCTCTTGTTTTGTTTTGCTTTTCGTATTTCTTTATGTTTTGAACAATAAACTCTAAAGCCTTGTGCCTTACCCGGGGCAGCATGGCTCGTTTGTGAGGGTTATTATCTGTCATTTGCATATTTTCATTCAATAAAATCGTTGGACTTTTGCATTCAATTGTTGTTTTCTTTATTTTACTTTATCACCCCTTCAAAAAGCTATGTGTTTCTTACACACACCCACGTGATACACTGCAGAATCACTCTGAATCTCGTTGATAACAGCTATGCTATTGCAAAATATGACTTCGATAATCCGATCTACCAAGCCGAAGACGAAAGTGAGGAAGATTGTGAAGTGCCGGAGAACTTGTCGATCACAAGAAGAAGATCGAGTTATACAGCCACACGAAGAGCAAGTTGAGGTTGTGAATTTGGGTACTGATGAAGACAGAAAAGAGATCAAGATAGGAGCGGGTCTTGAGAATAGTGTTAAAGAAAGGTTGGTTCAGATGCTACGAGACTATATTGAGGTTTTTGCTTGGTCATACGAAGACATGCCTGGGTTTAGACATTGATATTGTGGTACACCGACGAAGAGGGTTTTCTCCCAATGAAATGTAAGGTTCTGTCGATGCGTCCCGAGATGTCGAGAAAATCAAAGCAAGTTATGAAGCGCTCAACGCCGCTTAGTCACTTCCTATCCACAATGGTTGCGAATGTGGTACCGTGCAAAGAAGGATGGTAAGGTACGAATGTGTGTGGATTACGTAGATCCGAACAAAGCGAGTCCGAAGACGATTTCCCATTTCCGATATTGATGTTCGTTGACAACACCGCCAACATAAGGTTTTCTCCTTCATGGATGGTTTCTCCTACAATCGATCAAAATGGCCTCAAGACATGGAGAAGACTACTTCTACACAAATGGGGCACTTTCGTTACAAGGTTATGCCATTCGGATCGAAGAACGCTGGCGCCACTTATCGCGTTATGGTGACGTTATTTCATGACATGATTCATCACGAGATAGAGGTCTACATCGACGACATGATAGCTCGATCACGCATCAAGAAGAACATCTTGATCATTTGCGTAAACTATTTGATGATTGAAGAAAGTTGAGACTCAATCCTAACAAGTTCACTTTGGAGTCGATCCGTAAAACTCTTAGGGTTTGTTGTCGGTAAAGGTATTGAGGTTGACCCCGCCAAGGTTAAAGCTATTCAAGAAATGCCACCCTGCATCGAGAAGGAAGTCGAGGTTTCTCGGGCGATTGAATTACATTGATTCATTGCACATCTAACGCTACTTGTGAGCCAATCTTCAAGTTACTTAAGAAAGATCAAGTAGTAGAATGGAACGACGATTTCCGATCGCTTTTGACAAAATCAAGGAGTACCCAGTAATCCTCCTATCCTAATGTCGCCAAGGAAGACCTCTTATCATGTACTTGATTGTTAGAGAACTCAATGGGTGTGTGTTGGGGCAACATGACGAGTCTGGTCGAAAAGAGCACGCAATATACTACCTTAGCAAAAGTTTATCGATCGTGAAACAAGATACTCACAATGAGAAAACTTGCAACACTTTGGCTTCACGATTAAGACAAGATATGTTGACTCACACTACCTTATTGATTTCAAGATGGATCCGATAAAATACATATTTGAGAAACCATCTCTCCGAAGAATAGCAAGATGGCGATGATCTTGACCGAGTATGACATCCAAGACACTTCTAAAGCAATCAAAGGGAGTGTAGTAGCGATCATTTGGCTCATCAAGCCATAGATGACTATCTCTATGCGTCGAATTTCCGCATTTAAGATGTTTTACTAGTTACCGATTGGAAGAACCGTGCCCGGACGAAGGACCCGAACAAGGATCCCGATGGACCATGGTCTTTGATGGAGCCTCAAACGCACTTGGTAATGGCATTGGCGCCATCATTACATCCCCTGCAGCCGGACATACGCCTTTCACCGCCAGATTATGTTTCACCGCACTAACAACATGGTCGAATACGCGCAGCATCATGGGTATCAAAGTCGCTATTGACTTAAGAATCAAGTTCTTGCAAGTGTATGGAGACTCGCTTTGGTGATCACCGATTAAGGGCGAGTAGGATACGAAGCACCGAATCTTATTCCGTATCGAGAGCATTTTCTGAGTTTGATTCCCTACTTCGAAGAGATTACTTTCAATCACATTCCACGAGAAGAGAATCAGTTGGAAGACGCATTAGCTACTATGTCGTCTATGTTCAAGGTTAGGTGGGACAACGAGGCTCCTGCATCATCATTGAGAAGTTTGACGAACCAAGATATTGTTATGAGCTTGACACGTAAGAGAAACCTTGGTACTATGACGTGAAGAGGTATCTTGAGACTCAGAATATCATCATCAACGATAAGAAATTCTTGAGAAGATTTGCATCCAAATTCTTCCTCAAAGAATGGCATCTTATACAAGCGCAACCACGACTTGTGCTTACTTCGCTGTGTAGACCGGAAAACAGCGGAGCGTATCATGGAAGAGTTACACGAAGGCGCATTTGGTACTCACTCCAGTGGGCATACGATGGCAAAGAAGATTCTGAGAACAGGTTACTATTGGTCCACCATGGAAGCTGATTGTCACCGCTACGCTCGATCTTGTCACAAATGCCAGATTTATGCAGACAAAGTGCACGTACCTCCAAGCCTCGAATGTTCTAACACCTTGGCCTTTTGCAATGGGGCATTGACATGATCGGAGAAATCAAGCCCACCGCCCAATGGACATCGTTTCATCCTTGTGGCAATTGACTATTTCACCAAATGGGTAGCCTCGTCAGATCTTACCAAGAATGTTGTGGCTCGTTTCATCAAGCATAATATTATCTGTCGGTATGGCACTCCCGAAAGGATTATCACAGATAATGGCTCCAATCTCAACAATAAGATGATCACCGAACTCTGCACGCGGTTCAAGATCAAGCATCACAACTCTTCTCCTTATCGACCAAAGATGAATGGCGCAGTGGAAGCCGCCAACAAGAACATTAAGAAGATTATACAGAAAATGACAGTGACTTACAAAGATTGGAATGAGATGTTACCATTCGCTCTTCATGGTTATCGCACTACAAGATAACATCAACAGGGCAACCCCTCTCTCTTGTACGGTATGGAAGCCCTACCCATCGAGGTTCAGATTCCTCAACCCGAGTCCTCCAGAACGCAGAGTTAGGCGAAGACGATTGGATTCAGACTCGCCTTGACCAGATTAATTTGATTGATGAGAAACGACTCGCATCCATCTGCCATGGACAGATCTATCAGAAGCGAATGATTAGAGCATTTAACAAGAAGATCAAGCACCGAGTTTACCAAGTCGGTGATCTAGTAGTCAAGCGCATCATTCTTCCACAAGGTGATCCTAGGGGAAAATGGACTCCCACCTATGAGGGACCATTTGTATTCAAGACGGTATTTTCCGGTGGAGCTATGATACTTAGCACCATGGATGGTGAAGACTTCCCACACCCTGTGAACGCAGACATAGTCAAAAAATACTACGCATAGAAGAGACCCGCTAGGTCGACGGACCTAGGCAAAAATAAGGGCATCCTGGCGAACCAAAAGAGTTCGGGCAAAAGTTAAGGATATATATAAAACATGTACACCCGGCAAGTCGAAAACCTAAAAAGGCGGCTTGGGCAAAAAAGGGTATCCCGGTAGACTGAAAAACCCGAAAGGACGGTCTAGGCAAAAGTTAGGGATTTAAGCATACGACTATGTCTCGACCAGGTCACCTTCTTCCAGACTACTATCAGCATCCAAGATTCAAATGGAGACAATCAGTCTGCTCACTTTCTACTGACAGCAAGGAGATGAGATAGTTGAAATATATGAGTACTAGCATAGTTGGAACTTAATGAGATTGCTTCCGCATAGCTTTTTACTTTTCTTGTGTACAAATTACTTGGCCATACGCCACCTTTCAAATAAATACAAGTTCTTTCTTTACAATTTTTGCTATTGTTGTTTGCATAAAGTCCAACGTTTGCTTTGAATAATTATATGCATCTAACAATAAAAATCTAGTCACTAACATGCGAAAAGTGAGCATACGAAAGTAATTGCTACAGGCTTCAGGAATTGAGATGACGACGAAAGTCACCAATGCATTTCCCCCACAGAGCATGATCCCCGCAGAGATGTCACTCACCACAAAACCTTCCCCAGCAAAGAAGAGGAGGATCCCCAAGCAATGATTCCACTCAACTTAATCGGGCCACACCCATCTTTGAGCAATAACACTTCATCCCCAGCCGAGGTGTTTATCCCCAGCAGAACATCTCTCAACAATTTCCCTTTCTTTTTCTCCAGCAGTAGTGTTCAGACTTGAAACTTGGTCAGATAGTGCACCGGAGGAAACCTACGTCTTTTTTCCCCAGCTAGAGATTACAGCGGGCCCCCAGATCCTTTTAACCCGGTCTCTCAGCAAATATCAAAAGCTCTCCAGCAGGATTTACATGCAAAATCCCCTGCATAGTACCTCCCAGATTCTCCCCGGCAGGGTCTGTGTATGAGATCCTCAACAACGTGTTTCTCGATCTCTACCATCCCCAACGGTATCTAGGCCCAAGACTTGGTCAGATAGTGCACCGGAGGAATCAAAGTTTTCTTTCTTCTCAGGATTTCCGTCCCCAAACAGAAGTCAGAAATCTCCAAGCAGAACATCCGCATCTTCTTCAAGATGGATATGTTTTGAAATACCACAACATCTATCATTCATACATTTCTCATATATGCATATGTCATTCATACACATCGTCATGCATCATTCCTTGCATAAGACTAACAATATCCTATCAAAGTTTCTCTTGTTTTCTCTCCAAAACAGGTGAAAAATCGCTTCTGACGCGTACAGGTCCAAGATTAATACCCAAATCCAGACGGGAAAACTATCTGAACGACCGTCCTAGTTGTCCTCTGACAACTAGTCCAGGATTAAGACCCGAATCTAGACGGGAAAACTATCCGAACGACCGCCCTTGTTGTCCTCCGACAACAGATTCAGGATTAATACCCGAATCCAGACGGGAAAACTATCTGAACGATCACAAGTTATCCTCCGATAACAGGCAGTGGATCAATGTCCGATGCACAACAGGGAAGCTATCCACATTTTTGCCAGCTACTACATTCCCCCAGAATAGTCAGCACGAAGAACTATTCTGACTCCTTCTTATTATCAAACAGCAACTACAGAATCTGGCGTACGAATCAGTTGCCTTGGATGGCATCTTAAGCCCATCTCCGACTACTTGTCAATAGCTCTCCGCCTTCAGAATGCTGCATATTTGGTTAAAAAACCAATAAAAACCAATAACTTCATTCAAAGATGAGAACGAAGTCTAACGTATGACTCCCTCCGAATGGCATCTTAAGCCCATCTCCATCCCTTTCACTTCCAGAAACTTCTACAGAGCCTAGCGTATGGCTCACTCCCCAGCACCGACCTTTCCAGATGGCATCTTAAGCCCATCCCCGTCAATTCTCCTATCAACAATCTCAAGTCTAGCCTGCGACTCATTCCCAGCGAAGTCTCTAACTTCTCCAAATGGCATCTGTAAGCCCATTCCCGCATCATCAGCCAACAATGAGTGCAAATTTTCAGATGTACTCGAGTGTTCAATCATCTTCTACCTCCAGGTCACGAAAGGCGAACATGCCAATCTAACCCTTCTAGTACAAGAAGATTGAGCAGGGGCAGTTGTCATACCCCAAAATTTTCCCTCCATCTTCTCAAGATATTTCATACATCCATACTCAAGGATTCTTCAAGGGTTGATCAGACAAACCCTCTCCTAGACAATCAACCCAAACTAGGGTTTGGTATTTCTCAGATCAAGATGGACTACCAACATCTCCAATGGTCTTCATTCCTCCTCTTATGCTTCAAAGATTCTCCATGTCAAGTTTCAAGCCTCACAAGTCAAGTTTCCTCAGACAATTGCTCAGATGGTTGAAAATCAATTGTATTGGACAAAAAGTAAACTGTGGTCAACATATAGTCAAACTTCATAATATTTGGTCAACATCCTCATTTTGAAGTTACATTCATCATTTGATCAATGGTTGATCATGATTCATCAAGAAAACTCAAGATTTGCTCAAAAGTCAAACTTTCTAAATTAGGGTTTCTCAGTGAAAAGTCAACCAAACTTTGACTGAGCATAACTTCTTCATACTTTATCAGAAATTTTTACACCACCTCTTGTTTTGAAGGAAATTCAATTCTCTACAACTTCATGTCTCACAAGAATGTTCAAAAAATGCTTCATTTGGAAGGTATGGATCAAAACATTACAGGTCCTTTTCAAAGTCAACAAAAAGTCAACATTTTGTTTTGAAGATATATTGAGCATGGAAACTCCAATTGAGATGAAACCAAAGAGGTTGGTTAAAGGAATCTAAGAGCTTTCCAAAAAGTCCAAGAACACTCAAAAATGTGGAAAATTGAGCAAGATACACCATTCACAAGTTGGGCAATTTTGAAGGGATGCACAAAGAGAGATACTTCTAAAAATCAAAAATGTTGCAAATGGGCTTACTTTTTCTTCATCCAAACTTGTTCCTTATACAATTAGGAATATCCAAGCCCAATGCCACGAATTTTTATTTTATTTTTCTATTTAATTTGTATTTTATTCATTTAAATACAAATTAAATTCAAAAATAAAGTATAAAATCAAAATTAATTGCAAATTTGATTTTTCTCTCTTCCTTGAGATCCAAGCAACTCAATAAAGCCAGCAAATTTCGAAATTTGATTGGATATGGCAAGAATTGATTGAAAATTGATCAAAGAAGAGAAAATTTGATTTGGTACAAAATCAAATATATTTTGCATTGATTGATGATTGATTCTTTCTCAAATCAGCTCCAATTCCATCTACTATATATATACAATACATGCCACACGAATTAGGGTAGAAAAATTGGCTAGAGAAACCCTATTCAAGCTCAAAAATCCGCTATACAAGCAATCGGTACAGCTCTAGCTCGATTCAATTGATTCCAAGCATCCAAACACATTCCTTGATACCTCGAATCGATCCGACCTTCACATTGTCCAAAAGCATCCAGAATCACAAAATCCGAATTTGGTTTGTTCATGTTTTTCTCAAAATCGATTTCCATTATTCATGCATTTTTAACATGATTTGTTGTTGTTATTGTGATTAGACCGAAGTTTACAAGCTTTCTGGCGCTTTAATTGAGTTTCTATGGCTCGGAACACGAATCACCATAGCTAGGGTTTCGCCACGATTTAGGTTTCTCTTAATAGGATAAATTGGAACAAACCGATGCCCTCAGAGTGATCAGTGGACCAAGACCAATCGAACCATGGTTTTAGATTTCATTTATATTGCTTGTACATGATTTTGATGTTAGCAGGGGCCATACGTCGAACCAAAGCCGACGCAGAATTTTCAAATTTTTGAAACGAAGAAGATGAAGTTTGGCGCGGGGACGATGCAACCAGGAAGTGACACTTGCTTACAATCCACTCGCCTCCGCTTTCCAAACAAGAATGCTACCGTTCATTGGTCATGGCTTTGGTTTAGAAAAAGGTCACTGGTTCGATTCTCACCAGGACCACTTGTTTTTCTTCTTTTTACTAACTCTAACATTTTTTCAATTATTTTCATATTTTATTTAATATTTTGCATTCATTTTAATTTAATTTCAACAATTTTTAATCATGCATTAAAAACACCAAAAAAATATTTTTCTTTTTGCATTATTTCTAGAAAATGCTTATTTAATTTCTAAAATTAAAAAAATATTATTTTGCATGCATATTTAATTTAATTGCTAATTTATCATTTAAATCACATTTAATTGTTTTTTAATTATTAAATTATCTCCAAAAAATCCCAAAAAATTATTTTAGCATATTAATGTTGTTTCTAGCATAAAATATTTTTCTCATTTAAAAATTATCATTTTTGCTAACATTTTCCTCTTATTCGATTTCTCGATTTTCCGATCATCTTTTCACGTGTTATCACGCTTCGATTTATTTCTTTTTACCGTTTTCTTTTTTTCAAATTATGTAACTGCTTATGGGATGTAATAGTATAATTAGGGCTTTTTATTTTCCGCATTTTAAATTATGTACCTGCCCCAAAGCCATGTTATAGCGTAGGATTTATCTTTCCGCATTTTATATTTCCGCATTTTAATTTCTGCACCCTATAAACTGCTAGTAATTAGGCATGTATGGCAAGATAAAATTGAACATAGCTCACTCTAATTTTCAAGATAACATGAATCTGAAATCAACACACTCTTTTCACACATGCACCCCTTAGGGTAATTCTCTCTCGTTGCCTTTACGAATTCAAATGGTCATGTCCCTCGAACGTAGAGGTATTCTAGCACCGTTGCCTTCAAAACAAATCATCATAGTCCCTTCGATACAAAGATCATAAGACCCACGATGTCGCCTCCGAATACATGATCTTGACCCTCGATTGTCGCCCACGAAAATGATGATAGTCCTTCGAATGCTAGGATACTTCCTACAAGTTGCCTTCTATGGCCATCCGATGTCCCTTCGAATGTCCCGCTACATCCAACTATAGAGTTACCTACCAACTAATGGTATGGATAGCGCTATTCTAAAGGAACGTAAAATAACACGAAAACGACCATTCTGAGTAGGTAATAAGACTTTTAGTTGCTTGCTCTATCAAAATACTTTTCACACCTCACACTTTTGTCAAAGTTCAAACTCTTTTAAAAAACGAAACATTTCCAAACACTTTGTATACATTCCTACATTAATCATTACAAAGTCAAAGCAAAATGCCTTTTCAAAACATTTTTGTCAAACACACAGAAAGCACAATTTTAAAGTGATCTAAGAGCAACTAAGAGCCCGTAGATAACTACGGATGGAAAGGGGTGCTAATACCTTCCCTTTTCATAACCTTCTCCCTTACTCAGAATCTAACGAAGGTCTTTTTCTGTACTTTTTACCTTCCCTTAATTGGATAAAAGAAAAGTCGGTGGCGACTCTTGCTATCCGCACATTTGCGATACAAAATCTTACAAAGTCAGTTCACCGTGTTACACCGGGGTACGGGGCCTTTTACCTCATGTAGCTCCCACCCAATCAAAAGGATAACCAGTACAGCAGCAGCCCATATACAGGATATATGAAAGCGATAAAATGTCATATAGAATGCAATGAAAGCATACAAAGGATGATGCGATAAAGCAAGTAAATAAATAAACAGATAAATAAACACCCAATAGACATGAAAATAAAAGCTAGGATCGACTCCTGATCGGACCAGCACAGGTCTGTACGATCCCCAGTGGAGTCGCCAGCTGAAACAACCGGCTGAGCATCATCCGATAACTATATCAATAAAGTCGCCATCGAACGTTTTTTATCTCGCAAAAGGAGAAAGGTAAACGCATCGCGAAAACCTAAAAGGGATAAGACACGGTCTTGCGACCGAGAGATAGGGTAAGGGAATCTATTACGCGAAGGGAAGGTATTAGCACCCTACACGCCCGTAGTACTCTACGGTATCCACTTCTATTTTCAATCTAATGGGTGTGTTTATATCTATTTACTACTTAATTGCTATAATTATATGCTAAAAGAGAATGCATGTGAAAGAAAAGTAAAATAAAGAAAACACGGGGAAAAGAAGGAAGTATTTACAAAGTTTGCTCGATCGAGCCCCGTGACAAGATGTCTACGTATTCCCGCGTGCAATGGGAAAGTCAGAGCGCCGTAGTTCGGCTCACATGTTTTGATGGGTTATGTGTTTTTTAATTATGAAAATAATTTTAAACACAAAAGAAAACCCGTAGGCAAAAAAAAAGATTTTGCATTGGTTGGTTGTTTTTACCTTTGAAAAAGGAGTTTGAACCATTATTAAGTGTTTTAATTTGCAAATGAAAAAGAAAACAATTTTTAGTTTTATTACATGCATGAATGCAAAAAGAAACTGGAAAACAAACAAGGGAACTATCTAATGCTATCCCTAATGTCATCATGCATGGATTACATCCTAAGGTCTAACTCGAATCACTACCTAGGATAGAGTCGAGAGAATCCTAAAGGAACATGCAAAGGTTTACAACCTAGATCTATGTCTATCTCGAATCGCTAGCTAAAGTAGAGTCGAAGATGACAAAAAAGGATGGAAAAGGTTTAAAACCTAAGTCTATGTCCGTCTCGAATCACTAACTAAAGTAGAGTCGAAGACGACAAAAGGGATAAAGCAAACAAGTGCTTTGGAAAAAACACACAAACAATGCAATGCAAACAAACAAATGGCACACAAGCGCAGGAAAAGGAGGAAGTCCCATAGCCTCGACAGTAACGAGCATACCGTGAGTCAACCAGGAGCCGACACATCCAATTCCTGTTGAAGAACAAATGATGCGAGTTCTGCAATAAATGCGAACCCCAGGAAAGCGTGGAGAGTCAGAATAGGGAACTCTTGCCACTTTTATTATTGACTCGATAAAGGAAGCAACACGATTCGCGTGTGCTGAGCTGACACAGACTAGAACTGTGCGGGGGTTGATTGCGGACCCTTTCTTCCGGCTTGCCCATATATCAATGACTCGATGACAGGAAATATAAAAAGCGGGACTTTGCTTGGTGGTACCAGGTCGGGTGTCCTAACCACTCTGACCTATGCAAGCACAAATATAAACACTTACTGAGAATTACCTCCCTATGCAGGTGGAGGATTTAAAACAAACCAAACACAATTAGCAAACAGAATCGCCCTAAACGGGTCTTTAAATAAACCAGAGGGGTTCCTGAACATGCTCCAACTACGGAAGCCCCTTCATACATCTCTATTCCTACTTCTCATGGCAAGGATAGCAGTAAAACCCTACTTCTCATGCTCTCTAGAAAAGCGGTAAAGAAATGCGGTAAATAAAGTAAAATAAAGACCAAACGGATATTAAATCCGAAGAGCACGCAAGCTACGAAATACTCCGGAAAACTTCAAGTACTACTGGCACGCAAATAAGAAATCCAGTGAGAAGTGTGCGGAGGCACAAAAAGCATAATCAGAATGTGTGTCATGCACATCTGAAGCAAATACACCTGTACAAGGTCATAATCCAGACAATACAGATAAAGGATGTGCGTAGATATGCACAGTCAAGAATGTGTGTCTATACACACTCGACGTATATCCAATAAACCTGCAAGAAACTATCCAGATAATACAGACAAAGGATGTGCGTAGATATGCACGGTCAAGAATGTGTGTCTATACACATTCGACGTATATCTAATGAACCTGCAAGAAACTACAATCCAGACAAAGCAACAGAGAAGGCACACACATGTGTGCGAGCAACAGATGTGGATTCTACACATCCAAATCAAATCAGATAACCTGCAAAAGATGGTGAAAACCAAGTAGACAAATAAAGAGTACACACGCATGTGTGTAACATCAAAACATGGATTTTATACATCCAAATCAATAGTATAACGCTCCGCGTACCTCGCATACAAAATAGAGTGTCAGAAATAGCAATGCGGCTTTTAAATAAAGCATAAGACGCAAAAAATGATCATTTACAATGAAATCGAAGTATTAAAATAATTCCCTAATGAGGGCAGCAACTAAGTTGCTCTAAAGCTATCCTAAATGTCTCTAAAAAAGAAGGAAAGGCTAGGAATTACTCATGCGAAGGGAAATTAGATAATTACACAATTATCGAACTAGATCCTACGAAACCGAACCATTAAAAGTGGATTTGAAATTTTACTTACGATCCTAAAGTTTACATTTAACTATAATTAGATGGTATAAGAAATATCCTAGAGTTTCAAAGAAAATATGGCATTATACTCCTAAGTTAATTAAAAAAAACATCTAAATGTATTATTAAAAATGAATTAGAAAAAATAAAAGAAGTTAATTAAAAAAAACATATTAAAAAAATGTCCAAAATACTCTAATATCCTAAAATATCAGAGAATATTTTTTATATATTTTTTATGATTCGATAAAACTGAAATCGGGAATAAAATTAAACTATATGTCAATGTGTGAAAAAAATGGAAACAGGGGGTGTAAACCAAAATTCTGTTTTGAACTAAATCCTATTAATAATGGCGCATGGGCCTGGAATGCAGAGGGTGCGAAGTAGCAAAGTACACATGATCCAGTCCGATTTACACTAAGCCCAACTCAATTCCATACTAAGTCCAATTCTGCATTAAGCTTTTTTTCTATTTTTGTCCAAAAAAACTATTATAATTATTATATTTTTTTTAGTCAGATTTAATAATAATATGTCACATTTTATTATATTTTTATGTGGTACAACTCATGTCAATTGGTCAGCTTACATTTAAATGATCAGATTTTATATTATTTTTTTGAAATAAACTAAAATGACAAGTGGCAAGATCTGAATGGTTGGTAGGAGAAAAATACATGATCCAATGGGCAAGTGACACGCAGAGGGCACAGGACAGAAAGTTGCCGGCACAGAGACGTTTCCGGTCATCCTCTCCGGTGTGAGGTGGCTGGAAAAACCGATTTCAACAAAAATGGAAGCAGTCCGATGCTAAACGACTCGATTTTTCATCCTAGCCACGAATCCGATCTCATATTTCCCTTAAACTCATCCAATCGTGACGAAATCTGCACATAAATCCGAGATCTGGAAACAAGAAACGCTCGGGATCGGAACCTATGGTGTCTAACGCTGTTATTCAATATCATCACCAATCTCAAGCTGGGCTAATTACACGATGCTAGCAGAAGTAATGAAACACACTAAAAGATTCAGAGGCTTACCGAATGGAGTACGTCCGTTGCGTTTTCCGAATGCTGATCGTCAAAAATGAAAACTCTGCTACTGCTTCACTGACGCAGATCACGTCTCTAATAGGCTGTACCTCCTCGAAAATTCCGAGCTCGAACGAGATGCGAATATGGCGTCTATATCGGAAAATCTTCACGGAATCAGAAAAAGAAGAAAATCCAGAGCAAAAGAATGTCGTTTCTTTGTCAATGATAATGGTGATGCGTGAAAGGGAAAGTGAATAAAGAAGTTCTTGCTTCTTCCCTTTCTGTTATGGGGCTCGGTTATGGTAGAGTCTGTTAGAGTGAAAAGAAAAGAATATCGGTGGTGAAGTGAAGAAGGAGAGTGGAAGAAGGTGGAGTATGTTGTCACGGCCAGAGGAGGATGTTGTTAGCGGTGAAGCCAAGATGATGGGAAGGTTGTTGAGGAGAAGAGGAGAGAGGGAGCATCAGCGAGAGAGAGTGCGAAGGAGGGTCAAGAAGAATGGAAGAGCAGCGTGTGGAGGGATGAAGAAAATGGAAGAAGGACGGTGAGGTGTAGAAAGCAGTGTCAAGAGAAAGAGAGTGGATCGTTGGGAATTCTGTCAGCCATGGTGAGATTGCGGAGGGTTGAAGGTCGTGATCATGAAGAAAAATGGGTGAAGGTAGTGATCATGAGAGAGAGATCGCTTTTTCTTTGTTCTGTTATCGGTGAGAAAGAGTTTGTTATTGATTCCTCCTTTCAATCAATGATGAGCTGGCACTGTTTTGATACCATCTGTGCAAGCAAACCAAACCAACTCGTCAGCCCAATTTGACAACACAGTAATGCCTCTAAAACATGGTCACGCCACTCTTTTCCAGGATCAATACTCCGATTTCTAGACACTTTCCGGCTACGATGTCTAAACCAAAATTGTAGAGTAAATTAGAGTGAACAAGTTCCATGTTCGAAGTCTTTCGATTCGAGGCCCGAAACATGCTTAAAAATGACTCTGAAGTCGTGACACTGAAGCTGGTTGCATAATTATCAATTATTCAAAAGCTTTGCTAACCACCAACTCAGTTTGAATAAGCTACTTTACGACCCTATAACTTCTTCGATATTCGATCAAATAACGTAAACTCCGTGTCATTCGAAAGAGTGTATGTAATATAACAACTTTGTAGTTTGCTGCCGATTTAAACGGAGCATTAATCATGAAGAAAAAAGTGTTTGAAATTTGCCGTATGACCGTTCGATGAAAGTCCTGGCTGGGCTGGGCAAGTCTGGTGCATGTCTTGCGGCAATTTCCAACTTCAAACCATTGATTACGGCGCTCCGCATTTTCCGCTCCGACATCCGAAACGAAAAAGTTTCTAAACAGAACATGTAGAGTATACGGCAAACTCCAACTTTCGTGTTCGGAGTTTTTCCATGCGACGATCGAATCGACGAGAAAACAGCCTCAAATATGTGCACAAAAACTGTTGGATGAATTGCTTCTCATGGCCATGGCAAAAATGTGTATGCTGTCTTGCATTTTGGCAACTTCATACTATCACTTACGGCGCTCCGTATCATTCGCTCCGACGTCCGAAACGAAAAAGTTTCTAAACGAAAATTCTAGACTGCATGACAATCTCTAACTTTCATGTTCAGAGTTTTTCTGTGCGGTGACCGAATCAATGACGAAAACAGCCCTGAACATGTGCACAAAAACTACTCGAATCTTACAAACATAACGGATTCTTATTTTCCGAGCTTATAACTTCCGATTCGAGTCCCGAATGAATTCGACTCCTTCAACAAAGTTGTAGATTGCCGTGAGATGAACAACTGTTCAGTTGAATACTTTTTAATTCAGAACCACGAACTATGATAAAATTGACCTGAAGCTGTCGGCTTGAGCATAGAAACAAACACTTCAAAATATTTCTAAGTGTCGAAATTTTGAGAAATGATAAACCGTAACTTCCGAGCTCCGTAATTTTTGATCCGTTTCCCGAATGGATTCGATTTCTTCATCAAAGTTGTAGATTACCGCTAAATGAACAACTTTGATTTTGAACTTGACTCGAATCGACGCCTCGAAACACGTGTGAAATATCTCTGAAGTCGAGCGCTTGAACATGTTAAAAACACCCAAAATTTTACTAACTGTAAAACTTCAAAGTTATGAACTTCAAACTTCGGAGCTTTATAACTCGAAATTCAGGCATTTCTGGAAAAATCTTCACAACGACAAAGTCGGAGTACGAAATGCGCTCTTTCCAACGATTATCAATTCACAAACTTCTGACTACAGACGGGCAAGATACGGATGCGGCAACATGGCTCCATGAACACAAAGTGCTTAAAACTTAGAAAATTTTTCTAAGTCCAAGATTACTTAAAATTCAAGAAACCTCATTTTCACCCGATTCTTCCTATTTTTCTCAACAAATGATCGCATTTTCTAAAATGTCAACTTTTGACCACAATTTCGACCCGAAATACCACCCGGTCAAACTTTGACTTTTGTTGACATTTTGATACGCGCACTCAAATATCATTTTATCCGTCCGTTCTTGATTTTCTGATGAATCGCATGGATCGACAAGCCGTATACAGATACTTCACCACTCATAGAAGGCCATATAATCAATTCGGGCTCAAGTATTCGACCACCAGACACTGTAGCTCGAAACTGTAATCAATATTCGCCTGATAGGCGATCAAAACACCAAAACCTCAACTCGCGAGATAATAATCAGAAGCTTCTGGACATGCATATCTTGCGTATTGAGAGGACGCTTGAGATAACAGAACCTCATATATTCAGCTTTTGGAAGCAAACCTCTTCTTCAGAATCGTACAGGTTCATACGATTTAGAAAAATCCCGAATCCATGATCAATGCATGAATGATATGTATGCGATGCACCTATTAATTAAGTGTTAGCCAATTATTTATTAATAAAAATGAAGAGGGCGAATTTTGGGGTGCAACAATCTTCATCAATCATCAACATTTGATCTTCAAATTCCCATCATTTCCTCAAGATCTATCTTGAATCGACCAATTAGGGTTTTGATTAAGGATGGTATATCATTGACTTTTTGCTCAACATCTTGACCTAATTTTTTCTTGGTTCAAAACATTTCAAATATCATGATTGATCATTAGAGAAATTTTGAATCATTTGATGAAAATTCAACTCTTCAGAAAGTCAAACTTTGACTTTTGGTCAACTTTTTTGAAGTCCAAATTTTTTCAATCATCTAATCATTTCAAATTATCTATCATGATCATAAAAAATACAAATGTGTGAAAAAGTCAAGATTGAAAATTTTTCTAACACTTGGAAAAATTTTCAAGTGTTAAAAAACATGGTTTTTCGTCACTTTCATGGCCATTTTTTACCTAGATCTATTTTGATTAAAGAAAAACTCAAAACAAGAAAATTTTAGATCTTGTTACAAGCTTTTCCAAAATGTCCAAGAACTTGGAATAACATTTTATGTAGCTAAGGTTTTGAAATTGAAACATAATGATCCATAACCATAAATTATAGGTAATTTTTCCAAGTTTTCAAGTCATTTTTGCAAACTTCTTCCTTCTAGACGCCTTGTCACCAAAATGGATAGATTCTAACTTGAAAATATCTGATTGCAATGATTGAGAGAGGATTAGATCAAGTGAGATTTTTAACCATGGTTAAAGAAGTTAACCATGTGCGTTTAATGCAAAATTTCCTTTCTTACCCTTTAAGGCAAGTTGTTAATTTTCAAGACAATCATTTCCCTTTCCATTTAGAATTCTTGGCCTATAAATAGAGGTCTCTACTTCACTCTGAAAACACACCAACGCATCTTAAATAAATTTTTCCTTCTTTCTTTCTTGTTTTTCATGTTTCAAGTTTTTCAAGTGGGAGAATTTGCAAATTCCAAGTCTTGCAATTTCTGAGCAACCTTAGGCTTCAAATTCTTTCTAAACATCATTAGAGAGTTTTTAGAATCCTATAGCCATCCCAAAACTAAACCAAACTCAGAATTGTCTCTAAACTTCATAAACATGCAATTTTGAGCCTTAACATCCAAACTTCTATTTCCCTCGTGCATATCTCAATTTTCCGCTTCAAACACCTTCCATACACTTCATATGAGTGATCCAAGCACTCATCACTGACCTGTAACAACTCTATCATCAAATTCAATTTCAACTTGAGCAAACTGCAGTCAGACTTGGGTACACTGATCCAGGCCATCTCCAAGCAAGCCAAGCATCTATACACCTTCCATAAGGTCCAGTGGTGCTGTAGAAATCATCGTAACACTTCTGGAAACACTCCTTCAAGGAATTCGATCTCAACTTGAAGAGGTAAGTCACTTGAACTTTGAACTCTATCAGTTCAAATATTGCTATGCCATCTTGTTTTATGCACCTTCATTGAGTAATAACCCTCAATCAATTGCTTGATTTCTTGTCCATACACAATTTCATATTTATTTGTTAGAATTAGGGCTCTTCGTGTTCTTGCGAATTTAATCATCTTAAGCTTAAAATAAATGCAATTAAACACCACCATCGTGTTCCTGGGCTCAAAACGAGCAAGGTTGATCTTTACATCTTTTAATTTACATCTTTACATCTTTTAATTACATCTTTTCAAATTCAAATATTTGTTTATAATATAATTATATGGAGTGAGATAAATACACTGATGTATAGCCACCCCAGTGGTAGCCAGCGCACGTTTAAGTATCTTTTCATGCCATAGGTCCAGGGTTCGAATCCCCCTGAGACCTTTTTGTTTCTTTTACTTTCCAAAACCTTCATTTTTCCACTCTTTTTCAACTATTTTCACAAACTCTTTTCAAATATAATCAAATCCATGCCTTGTTCTTACAAGCCACGCGTGTGGCCCAGTGATTAATCTTTTCACCTTTGAAAATAAGGTCCTGAGTTCAAACCTCCTTAGAACCAAAACATTCTTTTTATCACTTGTTTTTTAAGTTTTCAACAAACATCAACATTTTCAAAAACCAATTAAAACTTCTCATTTTGAGATGATTTTTTGCACACTTGTCATTTAATATGTATATTTTATGATTATGTTAAAAAAACAAAAAAAAACATTTTCTTTTGATATATTTTTTTATTAGGTTAAAAAAGACGTTTTTTAAGTATTTTAAATACTTTTAAAAAATGTTTTCTTTCCGATTTTCAAACCTAATATTTTTCAAAACTTCTTGTGAATATCTTTCACTATTCAAAATCATTTCAAACCTTTCAAAAAAGCATTTAAACTTACACACCTCGTTTCCATGATCGATTCGATTAATCTTTGAAATTACAAACCGAACTAGGTTTTTCCTCGAAAATCTTTCGAATTCATAATCAAATTGATCATGGGCCTCCCTCACAGTGTAAGTCAGAACCCTTTTTATGTACATATTTATGTCCTTGTACATATCCACCCTTTTGTGTACATATTCATTTCCTTGTACATATTCAATCATCTTTGTTTATATTCAAGTATAACAAACTTCGTTCGTTTGTTTTCATCCGCTTGTTTATACACCGATTCCATTGGTATTAAGAGGAGCATTATTCCGGTGAAACTACTCTTAAACGAATGGGCCTCCCTTAAGGTATAAGCCCCAACTCCTTTGTATATATCCAAGTATACTAGCCTATCCGCTTGTTTTAAACACTTATTTATATTTTCAAACATCATTTGTATATATTCCAGTTACACTTGCTTTAATTGCTTGTTTTATACACTTGTTTATATATTTCCTTCATAAACTCATGTGAATGCACACACACTTTGTTATATATACTTGTTCATTTATAACACAACAACTAGTATAACAACTAGGTTCCCCATAGCCTCCTTTTGGGCTTTATACAAGATAATTCACCTGTTGAGTTAGCCTCCTCTTGGGCTTCATACAAAAGAAGTCCCCTATTGAGTTAGCCTCCTCTTGGGCTTCGTACAAAAGAACTCCCTCGTTGAGTTTAGCCTTCTCTTGGGCATCATACAAGAAAGAGACTTGGAAATCTCTAACAGCCTCCTATTGGGCTTCCAATACAAAGAATCGCCTTTGCTAGATTAGAACCCTAAGAGTATGATTTCCCGGTGAAATAACTCTTGAATCGTAAGAGGACGGTTTCCCGTGGAAATCACTCTTAAAGCCAAGCCAGCCATACCCTATAACTTTCTCTTGGGCTTCATACAAGGAACCTCGATGTCCCTCGGAATGCCTCCACTTGGGCTTACAATACAAGGACCCCTGGGATTCTTAAAAGCATCCCCTATCAATAATTAATTTCTCTTAGAGATTTAGACATGTATTATCTCTATGGAAGAAGTATCTCATCTATAGCATCACATAGAAATCAACACTTTTTCAAACACTTTTTTCAAGCAAAATATCTTTTGATTGTAAGTGGCAACGCTTGTACACTCAAGCAAAACGCCGAATGCTTACAATGAAAGATTCAAACATTTGTCTTACGTTGTAAGTGGTAATGCTTGTACACTCAAGCAAAACACCTAATGCTTACAATGAAAGATTTAATCAATCCGCTTTTCAAAATTGTATGTGATGAAATAGATTAGATATATTTTTTCATTAACATGACATTTGTCTTTGTCTCTTAATAAAATCACCCTTTGCTTCCACTATCATAAGTGGGAACTACGATTGCTCTGACTTTCTCAACCTCTCTTTGAGAATATGTAAGCACAAGGTCTCACCATTGGCGAGCATACTTCTTTCTCCCTCAAATCAAACAAACCCTAGTTCCCTTAGATCCGAGCTACAGATGCTCTGATTCCCACTAGGGAATATGTATGTCGAGTGAAGCAACTCGATTTTCAAAAATCATTTAAGTTTTCAAAAATAAGTGAAATCGCCACCTAAAAAGAACGGGAAAATATAGATAAAACCCCACAAATGCGGATAAGGCAGTCTACGAACAAAAATATAGAATCGGGAGTCGGTTATGCAAGAGGAAGGTATTAGCACCTCTTACATCCATCGTACTCGATGGGACCCGTTTAATTCTAAGTGTGTGTGTGTGTGTGTGTATTTCGCTAATTTCTAAGTTATAATCGAAAGATAAAAGAAACGGAATTTGTTTATTATTATTTTGAGTTTGGCACGGTTTCGAAACCGTGTGCCTACGTATTCCCTTGTGCAATGGGAAAGTCAAAACTCCGTAGTTCCTCTCAAAAAGGTTTTAAGTTTGTTGTATTGATTTTATAAGAAAAAACGTGCTTTAGACATTTCGAATGCTTGAACTTGGACTTGTTTAGTTTGTTTGAAAAGCTTAAGTCCTCGTTCGCATTTGAAATGGCTATTGCGTACTCTTTATAAGAAAAGAGTTTTTAATGGTCGCATATGAGCGATAAAAGAGTTTGAGTGAGTTATTTTATTTTTATGTGGGAGACAAGTATTGGACCATAAACGTTCAACGGTTAATGCCCCAATTACTCGAATGAGTGGACAGAAACATCCTAATCATCTTTTTCTACCCAAAAAGTTTATTAAGAAAAGGTGAGGTGAAGCAAGGCTCATGTTAATTAGATTCATTTAAGAAACCAAACATACAGTCGAGAGTCGATACAGGACTGACTACCATATGTTTGGGAGGAGGGAGAAGTAGAAGATTTACTTATGGAAATATTTTGAAAAGAAACTTGACGTTTGATCGAGATTTAGAACTTTAATTACGAAAGTGTTTTGAGATACACGCGAAGATGAAGAGTGGAATCGGGTTATGATTAATTAAGTATATGGACTTAATTAACCTCGTGAGGATAGGTGGTCCTATGCCCAACCATGAGACCTTGGTGCATTGAAGATTGGTATATGGACCAATGATATTTTCGGGTCATGATTAATTAAAGCAACAAGGGCTTTAATTAACCTCTTGAGGATGGCCATTCCCATCCCCAACCATGAGACCTTTTAAGAAATCGGCCTATGAGCCAATCAAAAGAAGATCAGATTAATTTTAATGTTGGTGGTGTGCGAAGTGTACAATGGTGAATAAATACCGAACAAACGAATAAACAAACAATTATCACACAATACAATCGAAAATTTAAATAATTATTGGAATGGATTTTTTCTATTTGATAAGAAATCGACTAATAGTTTAATCGATAAATTATCAAATAAAAACTATCAGAACTAATTATTATTTAGTACATCGCACAAAAATTAAATCATTTACATAAAAATAAATTAATTTAAAAGATGAGAGTTGAGAGTTAGCCTGTATGAAGCAATCTGGGAGGTGCGAAAAGAAATCCAGAGATAACACTCTTGAGCCCAAATAAAGTGCCAAATGAGCCTTCATAAAATCCCGCATGGAGTATCAGGAGAAGATGCATCGTCGAGGGTTAAATCTGACTGCTTGGTCAGATGACCAGGAGGACTTGGAGCAACCGGACAACAAGATGGCACGGGTATATCGCGTATACATTATAGTATGAAAAAATAATGAAAGACAAAAAAATAAAATTTCTTAACTAAAGGTGGTGACAAGTGTAACCACCATGACCTAAACCAAAAAAAACTTAGGCTGAATACTTTTTTTGAAACTAGATAAATTATGTTTTGTATTAAAAAAACATAATAATAATAATGAAAAGAAAAAAACTTGGTCTCTCTCTCTCTCTCTCTCTCACGCAGAACCCCTCGTTCTCTCATCTTTCTCTCGTTCTCTCATCTTCCTCTCGTTCTCTCACAGAACTACATCTCTCTCGCGATTGTCACACAGAACTTCATCTCTCTCTCGCGATTCTCACACAGAACCTCTCATCTCGCTCTCTCGATCACTCACACAGAACCTCTCATCTCTCTCTCTCTCTCTCTCTCTCGATTGCTCTCTGATGGAACCTGGTCGGAAAACAGGAAGGGCAGCCGCGCCGAAAATCCCCTCACGGGGGTGACGGCGGCGGCGAGGCCCTGAAGTTCCGATTTCTTTATGTTTATGACTCGTTTTTTCCTTCTGAATACTAATTTGGTGTTGTTTTTTCTGAGAAATAGGGGTTTGATAAGGATCTTGAAGGTGGTGTTGGAAACCCTACCGTATGGACTTGACACGGATTTGACCTCCTTAGCTGTTTCCAGGTGAGATTGTTCCGAACCTCAACTTCTTTTCTTCTTCTTCTCTCATATTCAGAACTTAGATTTCTGAAAACAATAATTTTTGAAGGGTTTAGTTTAGGGAAAGTGATGTTAGAGTTAGGGTTTGTGCGTTCTGCATGTTGTTTGCTGTGAAAATGGTTAAGGTTTTGATTGTGGTTGGCTTGTGATGGTTCCTTGATTTCTGGTCAGTTGGAACAATGAGTTGCTTGGTTTTTTTTCGGTTTCTTGCCTCTGGTTTTTGGAATAGATATCTTACTGTTGGTTTTGAACTTGTTTATGGTGATGGTTTTGGAAACGATTTTCTGTTATGGCTATTGGCTGTTGTGTTTTGTGATTTTCTTCTGGTATTGGAACTGGGATTGGTTTACTGTTGGTTTTGAACTTGGTTGCCTCTTTGGGGTTCTGGGATTCGTTTCTGATATCTCTCTCTTCTAGTGGTTCTGTTTTCTACTTTATGCCTTAGGAAGTTGGGGTTTTGAAAGTGTTGGAACTAACATTTTGCTTTTTCTGATGCTCCCTGCTGCTATGTTGCTATCTGCTATGGTTTTGTCTTCTGCTAATGCTGATAACCCTTCCATTTTTAGCCAATCTGTTGTTGCTTTTCTCAATTGGCTTTATTGCCTTGATATTTTTGGCTTTCTTTTATCTGCTGCTGGTTCTGCTACTATCTGTTGCTTTCTGCTATGGTTTTGTCTGCTGCTGATAAGCATGATGTCTGCTGCCTTGGAAAATATGATATTATTGCTTGTGATAATCTGTTTTGGGCTGAACTTTTACTTTGCTTGTCTTGGAAAATATGATGTTATTTTCTGATTTTCCTCTTCACACCTCCTTTTGTGAACCAAACCTTGTTTGTGATCTGCAATAGGAGGTTGTGGCCGATGAAAGAACTTTAAAGTCCTGAGGCTTTGTTGCTTGAACACGATTAAAACTCTTAAAACCTGATTCCTTAAACTTAACCCTAATGATGAGCCTTGAAACAAATAGTTTCCTTGAGAGTTCTTGCTTATTTTAACTTCTTGATTATATTGCTAATTATGCTTCTCTCTTTTGTTTCATGTAACATTGAATGATGGTGAGATGTGGACGAAGATAGCAAGGCTAACCAACCGAAGAATTTGCAAGAAAATGGACCATGGAGCAAGGAATTGAATATCAAACTCTTCTTAGAAATCCTAGGAAACTGTTTTTGAAATAGTTTTTGTAAACTTAAAATTTTGTAATTGTAACCAATGGCTTTGTATCATTGTAAATGGATTTGGCCATGTCTATGTTAACTTGCATATTCTTGTACCAATACATTTGCTTTTTTAATAAAAATGTATTTCAAATTTGAAACATTGGCTCCAAATTAGCCCTTATATAGAATCAAATTAATCACAGTGCTTGTAAAAAAAAGATTGAATCTTGAAAGAAACATTTGAAATGAATTATCAATATTTTGCATGAAACTTTTTCCATGTCGAATGGTTTTAAGATAAGCTTGAATCACTCTTTGATTAGTACTTGAATAAAATACTAATTGAACCAAAGTCCTGAATCAAATTCAAATTAACTTCCTTGAACAGAAACAACGCTCATAACTGCAATGGTCTCTTAAATTAATTAAAGCGAATCTTAAATTCAAAATGAACAAGATTCATCTTAATGATAAAAACTAGAGATGTCTTAATCACAAACTCAATCTGCACGCCAAAATTCATCTCAAACGAAACAAGATTTCCAGAACTGATGATTAATTTCCACATCTCTCCTTCTGATAAAACTAACACAAGAAGAGGCTAAACTCTTAGATGGTGATGAAACTTCTAACAAGGAAAAATGATGTATTGATTAGATAGAAACTTGTAATGCACAAATAAAAACCCTATCTCTGGTCAACCTCAGGTGATCCAATAATCTTATGAGAAACACAAGGGAATAAAGTCTTGATCTTGTGCATTGATGAAATTCAAAGGAGTATACTCCTTGAAGAAAGGATGCTTCACGATCACTCCTCACAAATTGAAAATTCGTTTCCTGAAGATGAAACCCCGAGCTTAGGAGGGTAAATTTTGGGGTGCGACAGTTGCCCCTATTCAATCATCTTAAACCTGGTAAGTGAGAAAGATTGACAGCTTTCGAACGTTCAAGGTAGAAGAGGATTGAATACTAAAAGAACCCCAAAAAATTTACCCGACGCGGGATACCACAACTAGATAAAATACCTTGACCATAGAGTCAAGGAAGAAACGCCCGAGGAGAATAAACTTGTTAAGCACCAACAGAATACCCTAACAACAACAGTAACAACTAAAGAAAACCATAGGATCTCGACAACACCGGGGATACTTGAGTAACCAAAAATGAGCCTTAATAGTAAGTTTTAATGAAAATGCTATGAGAAGAAAACCAAACTTCTCAAGCGAAAAAGAAAAACAATAGGTTAAGCTATCACAGGACGTCGTAAATAGAATACTATGAGAAGGAAACCGAACTTCTCAAGCAAAAAGAAATCAAATAAATTAAGAGATTCGATATAATTGAGAATTTGTCAGAAAATTCCAAAGAGTTAAAGAATACCCACAAACTTTAACGAAGATAACGATTGAGAATTTTGTCAGAAAAATCCCGAAGAGTATAATTGAGAAATTGTCTAAAGATCCCAAAGAAGATTTAATTTGAGAAATTGTCTGAAGATTTCAAAGAAGATAATTGAGAAATTTTTTGAAAATCTCAAAGAGTTAAAGAATACCCGCAAACCTTAACGAAGATATATGGCTAGAACAATATCAGAATTGTTGTGCACAAAAGTGCGAGGAGCCATGGCATGCTGAATGTCTTAACCATGTAACTTCCGAGTTACCAGTAGAACAAATTCAGTAGCGCGCCCGAGAATATACTTCTCTGGGGATAAACAAAACAACTTCTGAGTTGACAAAATCTTCACTTTGTATGCAGATAGCTTTACCAAAGATAAAAGAACTAAGTTCAGCACCTGTGACTGAAAAACTTCTATGGTAGTGAGCTTCAATTTGCTGGCATCGTACCGACAATGCGTTGCAGCAAGTGGATATGCGAATCAACTTATGAGTTGGAGAAATATCCTGAGATTGAATAAACATCCTACCTGGTAGATATTTATCTGTTGAGTAATTGAGGACTTGTTGGGGAAATAAACACACCAGAAGTTCAATGTAGTTTTCCGAGAACATCTCAGAGAAACAAAATTGCAGAAGTCACTGCCAATAGAATTTGCTGAGAAGATTCTTGTCTGAAAGAACCCTGGAAAATACCCTGAATAACGTTGTAGTAGTCCTCTCTGAAGGAGACTCACTTGGGAGCAAATTAAGTTTCGCTGGGGAGACTTCATAAGAAAACCGTGTGGAAAAACAACATTGGGGATTCCTGGTTGATAATATGCTGACATTAAAGTTCATCTGAAAGAGACAACTGTTTGATGAGGAAGAAATCTTAGTTGGAGAAACCACCAGTTGTCAAAGTCCATACAAGCATACCACTTGTGCTGTAGAAAAGAGGATGATTCTGTCGTCTGAGAACTATTCCTTCATTTTGATCCTTACGAGGATATTTACAGTTTCAGCTGAAAAACCTGTAAAAGGATTAGCCGGAGCTAATGCATGAGTATGATATGCATGATATGATATGATATGCATGATATGATATGATATGCATAGTTATTCTTTTTATGTTTGATGCAAAGAGTATGTCATTTCCTGATACTGTTCAGAAAAGAAAAACGTCACTGGGGGAATCCAAACGGACGATCCTGTTGACACAAAAGTTCATTAGGGATGGCTAATCACTTCTCTGAGGAAGAGACTTAACTTGAGAGTTGACACCACTGCCGATTTATTTTTCAACTAAGTGTTCAACTTGCACTGGGGAGAAAAAACTAAATTGTCATTTGAGAGATAGTATTTGGTGCCTGCGTTCAACTTCAATCTGAACAGATCCTAGATTCTGGCGGAGGTTTATGCATGAATATGACATGAATAAATGAATGAATGAGTTGATGCGTGAATATAGTGGTTGATGTATTAGTTTATCGGACGAACTTCCCGACACCGTTGAAAATTGAACGAAAGGTAACGACCATTGGCAAACCGTGATTGCCATCACAATGAGTCCCTCAGAGGAAAGATAACATATGATTCGCATCAACACCACGATGAGTACGGAGGTACTTCCAATTTAGAGGAACAGACACATTACTTAGAAAGTCAAACACCCCCAACATTCCGTAAATCAAAGCGATTTCAAGTTTCAAAAACTTTATTATTTCACCATTTTTAATGATTTTAATTTTCTCTAAAACAACAGCGACATCAAGCTAAACATGCAGAAAAGATGAAAAAGTAGGAAAAAAAACAAAGTTCAACTGAACAATTCTTTTATTTAAAATATGAGAAGAATAAATCATAAGTAAGGAGTTTGTACATAAAGATGCACATTCCTTTAGGAGGAACATACAGGAAAGAGTAAGTCTATACATATTTTCTTAAACAACAACGAAATTGGAATTGAAACTTTATTGAACCATAAACATACTATTCCCCCTCCTGACTGCTATTCTTCATCACTTCACTTCTAAGGATGGTGATTGAACTGATCCCTTTCATCTAAGCTTCTGTTGTGACACGAGAAACGCACATTGCACATTGCGTGAACCATCTTCTCTTCAGATTTTGGTTCACCGGAACATTTACCCTTTTTTGCTTAAGCCGCCCTTTCGGGTTTTCATCTTACCGGGCTTAATTTTTCTTCTTCTCTTTTTTTAGACATAATACTTCTTGACCGCGTCTGAGTTGATAGCATGTGCCAAGTCTTCTCCATCCATGTTGGTGAGAATACGAGCTCCTCCCGAGAAAACCTTCTTAACCACGTATGGTCCTTCATAGTTTGGCACCCACTTCCCACGAGGGTCTCTGTGTGGAGAAATTATCCTCTTTAGCACCAATTCGTCCACTTTGAACTCGCGGGGACGTACCTTCTTGTCAAAAGCCCTCTTGATTCTTTTCTGGTAGAGTTGGCCATGACAAATTGCTGTCAATCTCTTTTCTTCGATCAGATTGAGATGGTCATACCTATTCTGAACCCATTCCGCCTCTTCCAACTCCGTTTCCATCAGAACTCTAAGAGAAGGAATCTCAATCTCTATAGGAAGTACCGCCTCCATACCGTAGACGAGAGAGTAAGGTGTTGCTCCTGTCGAAGTGCGAATAGATGTTCTGTACCCGTGCAAAGCGAAAGGCAACATCTCGTGCCAATCCTTATACGTCTTCACCATCTTTTGAAGGATCTTCTTAATATTCTTGTTAGCTGCTTCAACGGCGCCATTCATCTTCGGCTTGTAGGCAGACGAGTTGTGACGCTCGATCTTGAAGGTGTCACACAATCCCTTCATCATGTTGTTGTTCAGATTTGTCCTATTGTCAGTAATAATATTGCTAGGAGTACTGTAGCGACAACTTATATTATTCTTGATAAACCGGGTAACCACCTATCGCGTCACATTCGCATATGAAGCAGCCTCAACCCACTCGGTGAAATAGTCTATGACAACTAGTATGAAGAGATGTACATTAGAAGCTTTCGGCTCAATCATTCCGATCATATCAGTTCCCCACATAGAAAATGGCCATGGAGAGGTCAAGACATTCAGAGGCGAGGGCGGCACATGCATCTTATCAGCATGAATCAGACACTTGTGACATCTCATTGCATAGACAACACAATCTGTTTCCATGGTCATCCAGTAATAACCCGCCCTGAGAATCTTTTTTGCCATTGCATGCCCATTTGCGTGAACACCAAAAGAGCCTTCATGAATTTCTTTGATGAGTTGATCTACTTCATGTCTATCCATGCATCTGAGCAAGACCAGGTCAAAATTCCTCTTTTACAACACCCCGCCACTTAAGAAAAAGTTAGCAGACAACTTCCTCAGAGTCTTCTTATTAGTGATAGATGCCCCTTCTGGGTATTCGCCCTTCTTTATGTATTGCTTGATATCATAGAACCAGGGTTTACCATCAGTTTCTTCATCAACCATCATATAATATCCAGGTTCGTCTAGACATTCGATAGTGCTAGAAGGCGCTTCATTTTCCCACATGACCTTGAACATTGAAGACAAAGTGGCTAAGGCATCAACTAACTGATTTTCCTCTCTGGGAATATGATGGAAAGTGATCTCATCAAAATACGGTATCAGCTTCAAGACATGATCTCTATATGGGATTAACTTCTCATTACGAGTTTCCCACTCTCCTTTGACCTGGCAAATGACAAGTGCTGAATCTCCATAAACTTCAAGGATTTTGATCCTTAAATCGATGGCTGCTTCAATCCCGAAGATACATGCTTCATATTCTGCCATGTTGTTGGTACAATCGAAACAAATTATGGCGGTGAAGGGAATATGAAATCCTGTTGGAGAAGTAATGATTGCCCCGATTCCATGACCTACTGCATTGGATGCTCCATCAAACACAAGCGTCCACCAAGATCCTAGCTCGGGTCCTTCTTCTAGTCCGGGAATGTTGCAGTCTCTGATAAACATGACATCCTCATCTGGGAAATCAAATCTCATTGGTTGATAGTCCTCCATGAGCGCGTGAGCGAGATATCCTGATACCACACTTCCCTTGATAGCTTTCTGGGTTACATATTGAATATCGTATTCAGATAGTAACATCTGCCAACGTGCAATCCTTCCAACCAAAGCTGGCTTCTCGAAGATATACTTGATAGGGTCCATCTTGGATATCAGCATTATAGTGTGACACACCATGTACTGCCTCAAATGGCGGGCAACCCATGCCAAGGCACAACAAGTTTTTTCTAACAAAGTGTACCGACCTTCACACTTTGTGAATTTCTTACTCAAGTAATAGATTGCATGCTCTTTTCTTCCCGTTTCGTCATGTTGTCCCAGAACACAACCGATAGATCTTTCAAGTAGAGTGAGGTACATTATGAGAGGTTTTCCGGGCACAGGAGGTATCAAGATTGGCGGTTCTTGCAAGTACTCCTTAATCTTATCAAATGCTCGCTGACAATCATCATTCCATATAATGGCCTGATCTTTCTTCAACAACTTGAACAAAGGTTTGCGAGTAGCTGTCAAGTGTGATATGAACCGGGAAATGTAATTTAAGCGACCCAAGAAACCACAAATTTCCTTCTCCATTCTTGGTGCAGGCATATCTTGAATAGCTTTTACTTTGTCAGGGTCCACTTCAATACCTCGTTGGTTCACTATGAGTCCAAGTAATTTCACGGATTGAACCCCAAAAGTGCACTTGTTGGGATTCAATCGAAGTTTGTACTTCCTCAATCTTTCAAACTGCTTTCTGAGATGAACAATGTGCTCCTCTCCAGTTTGAGACTTGGCAATCATATCATCCATATAGACTTCAATTTCTGTATGCATCATCTCATGGAAAAGGGATACTATAGCTCTCTGATAAGTTGCCCCTGCATTCTTCAATCCGAACGACATGACCTTGTAACAGAAGGTGCCCCAAGGAGTAGTGAACGTCGTCTTCAACATATCTGCAGGATCCATCTTGATCTGATTATATCCAGAGAAGCCATCCATGAAAGAGAATACGGAAGATTGAGCCATGCTATCAACTAAGACATCAATGTGAGGTAGAGGAAAATCGTCCTTCGAGCTGGCTCTGTTCAAGTCTCGGTAGTCCACACACATCCGAACCTTTCCATCCTTCTTGGGGACAAGCACAATGTTGGCAATCCAATCCGGATATACCAACACAGCAAGGAAGCCTGCTTCGAACTGCTTCTTAACCTCGTCCCGAATCTTCTTAGCCATCTCTGGATGCGTTCTCCTCGGTCTTTGTTTCACAGGCGAACATTTGGGCTTTTGCGGCAGCTTGTGCATAACAATATATGTGTCAAGTCCGGGCATATCCTGATACGACCATGCAAACACATCTACAAACTCTTGCAACAAGCGGACAAACTCATCTTTTATCTCTTGCCCCAGGGCAGTTCCAACTTTGACTTCTTTATGATCCTCTTCATCTTATCTTCATGTTCAACCAGACGCGTTAACTCTTCAGGGAGTTCGTAGTCTTCCTCACCATCGTCTTCAGCTTGGTTGATCGGGAAATCGAAGTCAAAAGGAGTTATAGCATGGCTATGTTCAATGAGCTCAGTTTCAGGTGATCTGCATAAATGATTGATTTTATTTTTTGGATATTTATGTTTATTTTAACAGAAATAACAGTGAAAATGTTGTTGTTTTTATTAAGATGCACTGGAAAGCAAGAGTAAAAACGATATAAAAAGGATGTTAAACTGAATAACAAAATGCGTTTTTTATTGAAGATAAAAAAATTCATTCATTAAATGGAATAAGCCCTACAAAGCAATCCTTTGTGCCTTGGGCAGAGCACAGGATTTTTTGTTTTAAAACAAGAAATTACTTTGACAATGAAATGAGAGGGGTAACGTCCTTGACGATCCAATTCTTGGGGACAGCGGGAGGAGGAACAGGAGAAAGGAAACATCGTCATCAATGGAATTGATAGCCTCTTCGGAGCACATACCCTTTGCAATAAAAGTATCCTCAAGACGAGGGATCTTCCTTTTTCCTATCTCTGAACCTTCACTGATCCTGGAGGATGGTTGATAGCCGAGTCCGATCTTGTCTTTCTTCTCGCCACATTTAGCACCGCCTTGAACCCGGCATCGATAAGGGCCTTAACATCCAAGCCATGTTACCCTTAGGCTTTCTCGGTACTCTCTTTTGAAAGAGAGTCTCGCACCTCGCTCCAACATCCACATACTTGAACTTAGACAAGTGACTAAAGTAGTCTTCTTCACCACTAACCTGGAGAACTTCAATTTTGATGGAGAGTTGAAGTGACCGTGGTGTTTCTTCCCAATGGTATAAAATCGGAAAGATGTCCATCACTTGAAAAGTGATGTTGAGGTCCGATAAGTTGGAGGTCAATCTCCCACCGCCATCCTGCGGATCCACCAAAATCCTTTACAATCGAGAACTAGGTTTAATTGCCCTTCCACCGTAATTGGGCCAATGTTGTTCGGATCACATTCAAAAGCGATCAACCAATACTCTAGCAAGAGTCGTTCTACCACAGTAATGTAAAATGTGAAGAGCCATGTCATGATTACCTCCATTCGAGAGGAGATCCGTCGGAACGATAAACGCCATCATTTAAACGAAATTGCAACATCCAATTGATTAACTATAATATCTTGACCACATATGCATTGTCGAGGAACTTCAACAAGGCCATCTTGTGGGATTGAACTTTCAACAAAGACAAGATCAAAATTTTTGGAGTTTGGTCAACCACTTTATAGTCACTCCTTTTGATGATAGTCTCAACTTCTTCAAATCAACAACTCCATTCTTTGGAGGAACATCTTCTTTTTGATTGGATAAACCACTACGGGTTCATACCATCAATGTTTTCAAAAGTAGACTCTCCTAAAACCATTGGCTTAAATACATTTTGTATCTTACAATTTTGTATCTTCTTATATTAACCATCAAGATATGTGGACCATCAAGATCTACTTGTTTGATCGACTTCAATTAAACTAAATAAATCTTGACACATTAATCTTTGTAGATACCTCTTGAAATGTTCGGATTAACTTGGAAAATCAAACAACCATCATGACCTCCTTCAGAAATCTTCAATTTCTTCTTCTTCAATTGATTCCAATGATCTTACTTCTTCAACCAATGCATTCACTCGCAATCGGCAATGGATTATTAGCGATGTTGGGGACGTCAATGAAAGTTAATAGCTTTCGGTCAATAAGTTCCTGGACCTTGCACTTAAAAGTGAAACAGTCCTCTGTAGTGTGCTCAGGAGAATTGGCGTGAAAAGCGCATCTAGCATTCTCATTAAACCATGGTTTGGGAGGCCCAAGAACAGGCTTCAACTCCCTCGGCACTACTCTTCCATCTTGAATCAAATACGGCAACAAACTAGTGTAAGTCATTGGAATAGGCTGAATCTCTTCCTTGGTGTATTTGGGCTCTTCTGTTGAACTAGACCCTTGTTCGGACCCTTGACTTGTTGTTGTTGGGAAGCTTGATTCTGAGGAACCTGAGTTGAATAAGGCATCTGCATTTGCATGGGTTGCTGATATGGCATACCAGGGAATTGCATAGGAGCAACATAAGGATACGACATATACGGGACCTGAACAGGAGCAGGTCTAGCTGGTTGTCTTCCTCTTCCTCTGCCCCTTGATTCATACACAGTGGGCTTCAGCTTCTTTCCTCTTAAAGCCATTGAACGACTTCTTTACTGTAGATGTCCCTGCATTCCCTTCGGAAATCTTACCGGTCTTCAAACCTTCCTCAATCTTCTCTCCCACCATCACTAGATTGGAGAAATCAGAAAAAGTACTTCCAATCAGTCTCTCATAATATTGCACCGGCAATGTCCCCATGAACAGATCATTTAATTCTCTTTCTGCTAAAGTTGGTTGAACTCTCGAGGCTACCTCCCTCCACCTCTGAGCATACTCTTTAAAAGATTCTCTTTCTTTCTGACACATATTCTGGAGTTGTACACGATTAGGAGCCATAGTGGTGTTAAAATGGTACTTCTTGAAGAAAGCAGCTGATAAATCATCCCAAGAGCGGATATTCGACTTCTCTAACTGCATATACCAGTCCAAGGATGCCCCTGAGAGACTATCTGGAAAATAGTGAACCATCAATTTACTGTTTTTAACATGTGCCGCCATCTTGCGACAATACATCCTCAGATGGGTATCCGGACAGCTCACTCCCTTATACTTTTCAAAGTCAAGTACTTTGAATTTTGGTGGAATGACAACATCAGGGACAAGACACAGGTCCACAATACTCATACCAACAACGTTTTTCCCTCTCAGCTCCTTCACTTGCTCAGCTAGCTCTTTGCACATCTTCTGGGTGGCCATATCTTGGAAAGGAGTCGGATTGCCCACAGGTGCAACATTCTGATAAAACTGTCTCATATAATCGTCTTGTTGGTTCTCCTCAGCTTGAGGAGTCGTAGACCAGAGATTTTCTTGCTCATCCTCCCCCTGCTCTTGCTCATCATTTCCCATAGTTTGGGTAGCAACATGCGCTGCAGCAGCATTACCTTGGTTGTCAGCTCCATTGAAAAAGTCAGCAGGCATCCCATAGAGTAACGGATTAGGTGCTTGCACTCTTGGTAATGGGGCATTACCACCACCTCGAAGGGTTCCCACATTTCTCGTAACAACGGGAGGAACGGTAGCAGTTGCATTGTTTGCTGTAGCAGCAGCGGCAGTAGCAGCGGCAGTGGCGGTAGCGGTAGCAGCTGTAGCGGCAGTAGCAGCGGCACCGGCTCGCTCCTCCTCCCTCGCATGTTGAGCAGTCAGCATCTCCATCAATTGGTCCATCTTAGACTTCAAAGTGTTGATGTCATCTTGCATGGAAACCTGTCTTGTCTCATACTGATCCATTGCTTTCTTTGCGTTATCCCCGGTTCCGTAAGGGTGTCGGGTAGTCAGCTTGAATCTCTGGACGAGAGGAAACATAATGAGCTCGGCGTTCCTTTTTAAATAAGATGCATGATTATGTATGATTAATGCAAAATGCTTATGATTGTGTTCCCATTCCCAAGGATCTTTATCGGACTCATTCACTTGTAAGCAATCAGCACAACAAATGGATAATCAGCTTCTTCATTCCAAACATAAAAGTTGAATACAAACATCAGTTTTTGTAGAGAAAGTAAAGAGCAAGACTCGCAGGCCTGCGTTTAGTTTAACAGATACAATGAAGCTAAAAAGTACATAAAGGTAATAAAAGATCAGAAATGATGTCCTCTTTGGGGCTTGAACTCTCTTATCTCCTTTTGGAATCGCTCCACCATGTCTTTGCAAAGATAAATGAAATACTCCACTGCCGGGGGCACCTGGTCTTCCTCTAGGTCCTCAATAGCTGATTGAAGTCTCCATGGGACCTCCACCATTAGTTGCCTACAGAATTCCACCAAGCATGAATAATTGTCATACAAACTCTTGTTTTGCTCTTCTAAGTTGAAAATGGTTTCTCCCCTATTCACCCAAAGTTCATTCTGATGACGGGCTTCTTCCTGCCATCCTTCACACTGGACTTCCAATTCCCCATATGATGCCTCCCATCGGGCTACAAGGTCTCTCGCAGTATCCAACTCTTGAATCTTTTGAGCTAGTTCTTCAGAGTCTACATTACATGCCATGCGAGCTTCTTCTTTGCGGCGGGTTTCACATGCCAAACTAGATTCAATGTTTCTTAGTGCAGCTTTTAAATCTTGGATCTGAGTGGTAAGAGTTATCTTCAGATCAATCTTTGCCTTGATAGCTCGTTCTTCATCTGCGTAAGCTTGCCCTCTTTGTTGTTCAGCGTTGGCTAGCTTACGGTTGAATTCACTTAACTCAAAATTTGCTGCATCCAGATTATCTTTCATACGGAACTTTGCTTTCCTTTCTTTCTCTACCTGCTCCTGACTCTTTAGAAGCTCATTATCTTTTTCCTTGAGGCTTTGCATCAAATCGTCCCTCTCTCGAGCAACACGAGTAAGGATTTCTTGTTGTCGCCCCTCTTCAGCTCTCATTTCTATAATAGTGAGCTTAAGCTTGTTGAACTCCTCAATAGGGACATGAGTGACTTCAGGCTCTAGAACCTTGACGGGAACCACCGAAGCGTACAAAATTTTGACCTCTTTGACCCTACCAAATACCCACTGCTTATAGGGTTCTTTTGCTACACAATCTCTTTTTCCTAACTCTCTTCCTTTCCTATGGATTCGAGTCCAAGCACTTCTGATTTGTCTTAACAATTGAGGATTTTCTTTCCCAAAGTCTTCCAAGAGGAGCTCCTCTAATACTGCACCATTGGGCTCAGTCTCCAAAGGATAACCCAACTATCTTAACGCCAACCTAGGGTTGTAATTAATACAGCCTTGAGATCCCATTAGTGGGACATTAGGAAAATCTCCACATTTGGTAATAACTTCTCCCACATTCCAATTTGGTAAGTACCACACCACGGCATCTGAAGTGAGGCAAGCTAAAGTCTGAGACCATGACAAATATTTCAATACGTCGTACCATCAGCCCTTAGTGGGTAGGTGAGACAAAAACCAGGAGTACAACAAAGGAGTGCAACATAGAACCACACCTCTCTTCTTCTCATGCCTTATATGAAGGTGATAAAGCACATCTGCCACAAGAGCTAGAACAGGATTCTTTCTGGAAACAAACACATTAACAACATACTCTTCCAATAACTCTTCTTCCCCACTAGGAAACATGACGATCCCATAAATGAGCAGAGCAAGAACAGCGTAAAAGGCATTTGTATTGTCTAATTCTGCCAATTCCTTCGCCTTACTTTCTAATGCCTTTCGGAGAATCCCTTTAGCCTTGCACATGGGTGCAACTTCTTTGATCGGAAGATACAACACTTCAGCTAACCTATCAGATGTTACTCTTTCTCCTAAGCTGGTGAAGGGGATGCAACCTTTCAAAGGCCATCCTAGCAAAATCTCAAACTCTTCAATGGTTGGAGTCAATTGAATATCTTGAAAAGTGAAACATCGGAGCGGAGAGTCATAGTATTGGTACAAGGCAACCATGTACCAATACTAAAGCACATCAACATTTGTGTCCAAAAGCTTCAAAATGTGACCATATCTTCTGGTGAAAGTGGTCATATCAGCCTTCTTGACCTTTTCCTTCAAACGTAACAAAACCTCCAACTTTGGCATCTTGACCTTGATCAGATTGGTGTGCCTTTTGTCATCCATTTGTTAACTGTTTTCTTATGCGAACCAATTCCTTAGGATTCCTGCAAAAATGGAACAAATAAATGTTGATGATTAATTTATGCATGATGGATGCAATGTAATGTGATGTAGCATTAGTATGTTAAAGTTTTTTAGGATGGCCGGGTATATTTTTGACGTCTATCCAACGATTCCCCCAGGATAGCTCTTAGGTTTTTGATACAACAAACACAAATTCTAATATTGAAGTGCATCGCAATTGATACTTGCAACGCTACAATATTTTTCTCAGGAGAATTTGGTTTGAGGGAGAGTTACGTATTATCCGAATAGACAAAGCAGGTCTAACGATCTAACAAACGTAATCCTCGATACCAGGATCTGAACGGGGTACTCAAAATCATTGATCCCAACTTGGGTATATCATTTTCACCGCAAATAAATTTGGGATTATACGATATATTCAAGAACGTCTCATTTGAGCATTCTTAAAGCCCAAAGGTTAGGTTTCCTTAAAGGTCAAAACTAGGGGAAAAATCCCTTCTAACAACACTATCGTCAACGCAAAAATAACTTGCAATCGACGATAATGTCTTCGAATGAACCTCCCCTAGGTGTGGTCTTCGCACCAACTTACAAGACATTCCCGTCTAGAAAATCAATTCTACGCAACCACTCTAATTTATGTGTTCTATAGCCTTGGTAGTGGGCTTTTCCTATAGTCCCATCCATTATTCCCACACAAGATAATATATTAACAAGGTAACAATTAAAGCAATAGGAAATAAATGACTAAATTATAAACATAAAAAAGAGTGATAAAAGAAAGTAAAAATAAACACACATACGAAGAACTAAACTAGGGTTGACTTGCTTAGTCAACGTCCCCAGTGAAGTCGCCAACTGAAGCAACTCGATTTTCAAAAATCATTTAAATTTTCAAAAATAAGTGAAATTGCCACCTAATTTTATTTGTTCTAAAAAGAACGGGAAAATATAGATAAAACCCCACAAATGCGGATAAGGAAGTCTACGAACAAAAACATGGAATCTGGAGTCGGTTATGTAAGAGGAAGGTATTAGCACCTCTTACATCCATCGTACTCGATGGGACCCGTTTAATTCTAAGTGTGTGTGTGTATTTCGCTAATTTCTACGTTATAATCGAAAGATAAAAGAAACGGAATTCGTTTATTATTATTTTGAGATTGGCACGGTTTTGAAACCGTGTGCCTACGTATTCCCTTGTGCAATGTGGAAGTCAAAACTCCGTAGTTCCTCTCAAAAAGGGTTTAAGTTTGTTGTATTGATTTTATAAGAAAAATTATGCTTTAGACATTTCGAATGCTTGAACTTGGACTTGTTTGGTTTGTTTGAAAAGCTTAAGCCTCGTTCGAATTTGAAATGGCTATTGCGTACTCTTTATAAGAAAAGAGTTTTTAATGGTCGCATATGAGCGATAAAAAAGTTTGACTGAGTTATTTTATTTTTATATGGGAGACAAGTATTGGACCATAAGCGTTCTACGGCTAACGCCCCAATTACTCGGATGAGTGGACAGAAACATCCTAATCATCTTTTTCTACCCAAAAAGTTTATTAATAAAAGGTGAGGTGAAACAAGGCTCACGTTAATTAGATTCATTTAAGAAACCAAACATACAGTCGAGGGTCGATACAGGACTCACTACTATATGTTTGGGTGGAGGGAGAAGTAGAAGATTTACTTATGAAAATATTTTGAAAAGAAACTCGACGTTGGATCGAGATTTAGAACTTTAATTACGAAAGTTTTTTGAGATACACGCGAAGATGAAGAGTGGAATCGGGTTATGATTAATTAAGTATATGGACTTAATTAACCTCGTGAGGATAGGTGCTCTTATCCCCAACCATGAGACCCTGGTGCATGGAAGATTGGTATATGGACCAATGATATTTTCGGGTTATGATTAATTAAAGCAACAAGGGCTTTAATTAACCTCGTAAGGATGGCCATGCCCATCCCCAACCATGAGACCCTTTAAGAAATCGGCCTATGAGCCAATCAAAAGAAGGTCGAATTAATTTTAATGTTGGTGGTGTGCGAAGTGTACAATAGTGAATAAATACCGAATAAACGAATAAACAAACAATTATCACATAATACAATCGGAAATTTAAATAATTATTAGAATGCATTTTTCCTATTTGATAAGAAATCGACTAATAGTTTAATCGATAAATTATCAAATAAAAACTATCAGAACTAATTATTATTTAGTACATCGCACAAAAATTAAATCATTTACATAAAAAAAATTAATTTAAAAGATGAGAGTTGATTGTTAGCCTATATGAAGCAATCTGGGAGGTGCGAAAAGAAATCCAGAGATAACACTCTTGAGCCCAAATAAAGTGCCCAATGAGCCTTCAGAAAATCCCGCCTGGAGTATCAGAAGAAGATGCATCGTGGAGGGTTAAATCTGACCGCTTGGTCAGATGACCAGGAGGACTTGGAGCAACCTGACAACAGGATGGCACGGATATATCGCGTATACATTATAGAATGAAAAAATAATGAAAGACAAAGAAATAAAATTTATTAACTAAAGGTGGTGACAAGTGTCACCACCATGACCTAAACCAAAAAAAACTTAGGCTGAATACTTTTTTTGAAACTAAATAAATTATGTTTTGTATTAAAAAAACATAATAATAATAATGAAAAGAAAAAAAACTTGGTCTCTCTCTCTCACGCAGAACCCCTCGTTCTCTCATCTTTCTCTCGTTCTCTCATCTTCCTCTCGTTCTCTCACAGAACTTCATCTCTCTCGGGATTCTCACACAGAACTTCATCTCTCTCTCTCTCTCTCGCGATTCTCACACAGAACCTCTCATCTCTCTCTCTCGATTGCTCACACAGAACCTCTCATCTCCCTCTCTCGATCGCTCTCTGATGGAACCTGGCCGGAAAACAGGAAGGGCAGCTGCGTCAGAAATCGCCTCACGGTGGTGACGGAGGCGGCGAGGCCCTGAAGTTCCGATTTCTTTATGTTTATGACTCATTTTTTCCTTCTGAATACTAATTTGGTGTTGGTTTTTTCAGAGAAACAGGGGTTTGATAAGGATCTTGAAGGTGGTGTTGGAAACCCTACCATACGGACTTGACACGGATTCGACCTCCTTAGCTATTTCCGGGTGAGATTGTTCCGAACCTCAACTTATTTTCCTCTTCTTCTCTCGTATTCAGAACGTACATTTCTGAAAACAATAATTTCGGAAGGGTTTAGTTTAGGGAAAGTGATGTTAGAGTTAGGGTTTGTGTAATTTGCATGTTGTTTGCTACGAAAATGGTTAAGGTTTTGATTGTGGTTGGCTTGTGATGGTTCTTTGATTTCTTGTCACTTGGAACAATGAGCTTCTTGTTTTTTTTCGGTTTCTTGCCTCTGGTTTTTGGAACAGATATCTTACTGTTGGTTTTGAACTTGTTTATGGTGACGGTTTTGGAAACTGTTTCCTGTTATGGCTATTGGCTGTTGCGTTTTCGTGATTTTCTTCTCGTATTGGAATTGGGATTGGTTTACTGTTGGTTTTGAACTTGGTTGCCTCTTTGTGGTTTTGGGATTCGTTTCTGATATATCTCTCTTCTGGTGGTTCTGTTTTCTGCTTTATGCCTTTGGAAGTTGGGGTTTTGAAAGTGTTGGAATTAACATTTTTCTTTTTCTGATGCTCCCTGCTGCTATGTTGCTGTCTACTATGGTTTGGTCTTCTGCTAATGCTGATAACCCTTCCATTTTTAGCCAACCTGCTGTTGCTTTTCTCAATTGGCTTTATTGCCTTGATATTTTTGGCTTTCTTTTATCTGCTGCTGGTTCTGCTACTATCTGTTGCTTTCTGCTATGGTTTTGTCTGCTGCTGATAAGCATGCTGCCTGCTGCCTTGGAAAATATGATATTATTGCATGTGATAATCTATTTTGGGCAGAACTTTTACTTTGCTTGTCTTGGAAAATATGATGTTATTTTCTGATTTTCCTCTTCACACCTCCTTTTGTGAACCAACCCTTGTTTGTGATTTGCAATAGGAGGTTGTGGCTGATGAAAGAACTTTAAAGTCCTGAGGCTTTGTTGCTTGAACATGATTAAAACTCTTAAAACCCTAACGATGAGCCTTGAAACGAATAGTTTCCTTGAGAATTCTTGCTTATTTTAACTTCTTGATTATATTGGTAATTATGCTTCTCTCTTTTGTTTCATGTAACATTGAATGATGGTAAGATGTGGATGAAGATAGCAAGGCTAACAAACCGATGAATTTGCAAGAAAATGGACCATGGAGCAAGGAATTGAATATCAAACTCTTCTTAGAAATCCTAGGAAACGTTTTTTGAAATAGTTTTTGTAAACTTGAAATTTTGTAATTGTAACCAATGGCTTTGTATCATTGTAAATGGATTTGGCCATGTCTATGTTAACTTGCATCTTCTTGTACCAATACATTTGCTTGTTGAATAAAAATGTATTTCAAATTTGAAACCTTGGCTCCAAATTAGCCCTTGTATAAAATCAAATTAATCATAGTGCTTGTAAAAAAAAGATTGAATCTTGAAAGAAACATTTGAAAGGAATTATCAATATTTTGCATGAAACTTTTTCCATGTCGAATGGTTTTAAGATAAGCTTGAATCACTCTTTGATTAGTACTTGAATAAAGTACTAATTGAACCAAAGTCCTGAATCAAATTCAAATTAACTTCCATGAACAGAAACAACGCTCATAACTGCAATGGTCTCTTAAATTAATTAAAGCGAATCTTAAATTCAAAATGAACAAGATTCATCTTAATGAGAAAAACAAGAGATGTCTTAATCACAAACTCAATCTCTACGCCAAAATTCATCTCAAATGAAACAAGATTTCCAGAACTGATGATTAATTTCCACATCTCTCCTTCTGATAAAACTAACACAAGAAGAGGCTAAACTCATAGATGGTGATGAAACTTCTAACAAGGAAAAATGATGTATTGATTAGATAGAAACTCGTAATGCACAAATAAAAACCCTATCTCTGGTCAACCTCAGGTGATCCAATAATCTTATGGGAAACACAAGGGAATAAAGTCTTGATCTTGTGCATTGATGAAATTCAAAGGAGTATACTCCTTGAAGAAAGGATGCTTCACGATCACTCCTCACAAATTCAAAATTCGTTTCCTGAAGATGAAACCCCGACCTTAGGAGGGTAAATTTTGGGGTGCGACATAGAGGATTCCAATGATATTTGCGAGCATAATACTTCTAACAAAACTTAGGTTCCTGCCTAACCTACCTTTCTTAAATCCCAAAGGAGAAACTTTCCCGAAATAGAGTAGAAAATAAAACACACATACATACAAAATATGCATAAAAAATTTCCTATAGAAAACTATAGATATATATGGTGCTAATACCTTCCCTTTATATAACTAACCCCCTTACCCTAGTCTCTCCCCAATGCATTGCGTCTAGTTCACTCTAGTCGCATCGCATATCATTATTTATTTAGGGTATTTTAGCTTTCCCCTTTTCCATCTTATTTTCTTGTTTGGAAACAATAAAGCTTGGTGCTCGCGTCATCTTTTAAAAAAAAAATAAAAAGTGTAAATCATTTTGAGTCTAAGATTCGAATTCCGATTCGACTCCCTCGTTCGTCACTTTTTACCGCAAACAGGAAAATGGTGACTCTGTTGGGGAGCACCAAGCTTTTCTTTGTTTTGAAAAAAGAAAAAAAAAGGGTTAAGCTTCATTTGTGCACATGTTTTTTTCTTCATTGTGTGTTTGGTTCCGTTACTCGCGATTTCATCTGATGGAAAAAAATCCTAACCCGGATTTAAGAAACATTTTAAGAATTAGGTGGGGGTATAGTCCTATTAACTTACGAGGAGTGTCATTCCTTAATAAGTAAATTTGAGATCCCTCGCTCAGTGGAGGTTGTCTTGGGGGTTATTGTGTTTAGCAAGTTAGTTGGGAAGACATTTTTGCTTTCAAGGGAACTAGCAAAGCTGAGTAGATTTAGAACACATAACCCATCCTGGCCATTTAGGATGTAGTGCAGAAACTATTCAGGTGTAAACTTGGATTAGTTTTCATACGAGACTACGATCAGGCGAGTTTTTTTTTAAAAATATTATTGGACTAAAGTAGTTAACTAATCAGATAATATTTTAAAGAGAAGCATTGAACCTGTATTATCAGTAGAACATGTTTTGCAGGTGAATAAGCCCTTAGAACTTACCCACGTTTGGTTCTTATTGTTGGCCTCATGCTCGTGACTTCAAACGCTTGAACGTGTTTATTACCACTAACCATGTTTGTATCTTTGTGGCATTCATGCATTCATTCAAAAACCTCAATTTCTCATTTTTCTTTCCATTTGCAAAGAATTTAGAGATTTTTATTTGCAAACATTTTAGGTTAGAAGGATCGATGTAAGAAGAAGATATACCAAGAGATACGATTTTCGAATTCCTGATGTGGAAAAGTTAAAAGAGTTAGCATCCTTGGTAGAAGATCCCTCGGATTTCAGAAAATGCTATGGAACTCTTTTAACTATCTTGAACACTAACGTTGATGAAGGACTTCTTAAAACTTTGGTTCTGTTTTACGATCCAATCTATCGATGCTTCACTTTCCCTGATTATCAATTAATGCCTACTTTTGAAGAGTATGCAAGTATTTTAGGTATCTCGGTGTTTCACAAAGTTCCTTTCAATGGTTTGGAAGCTATTCCGAAGCCACAGGTCATTACAGCGATGACTCATTTAAGGAAACCTGAGATAGACAAAAACTTGACTACCAAAGGAAATCTCTTAGGACTAACTTCAAAGTTTCTAATGGAGAAAGCTTTTGGTTTTACCGAAGCCGGTAGCATGGTAGCTTTTGAAGCTATTTTGGCTTTGCTCATTTATGGGTTTGTTTTGTTTCCCAACGTCCAAGACTTCATTGATATCAACACCGTAAGGATCTCTTTGATTGGAAATCCCGTTCCCACATTGCTTGGTGATACGTATTTCTTAATCCATCATAGGAATCGTCAAGGAGATGGAATTATTGTGTGATGTGTGCCTTTGCAGTTCAAATGGATTGTCTCACACTTGCCTAAGTCTCCGATCTTCCGAGAAAACAAAAACGGTTAGCATTGGTCTCGAAGACTCATGTCTCTTACTAATGACGATATTCATTGGTATACCTTAGCCTACAATGATATGGAAATAATTGAAAGTTGTGGAGAGTTTCCCAACGTACCCCTCATTGGTACAAAAGGAGGAATTAACTACAACCCACTCTTGGCAAGACGTCAACTTGGGTATGCAAACTCCAGTAAACCCCTTGGTTTTATAGTAGAGAGTTACTTTTATCATGAAGGGGAAGATTCCCAAGGTTTGAAAGCCAGAATGATAAGAGCTTGGCACCATATTCTAAAGAAAGAAAAAGGTGATGTAAAGAATTGTGTAGCCATGGAAATCTACACTTCTTGGGTAAAGAAAAGAGCGAAGGTATTCTGAATGCCTTATGCTTACCACCATTCCCATTGAGACTATGGGAGAATACCAAGAAGCGTTGGCTAAGATGAGGCTAGAGAAAGAAGCTTTGGAAGACAAATTTCTTAAGACTGACTTTGAGAATGTAAAGCTTAAGAAGAAGGTCAAAGATCGTGAAAAAACGCTCTACTTTCAAGATGGATGGATTATGGAGAAAGATGAGAAGATTCGTCGAAAGGATGATGCAATCAAGAAATACATCAAAGAAAGAAAAAGAAAGCTTGAAAAAATGACAAATGGCAATCTTGCTCCAGACGAGTGGAAAAAAGTCATTAACAAGCTAAAAGCTGAGAAAGTTGAATTGAAAGCTTACTATGGGAAAGAGATCCTGAAGTTGAAGCTGCATCAAGCATTTGGTTCTTCATCAAACGAAGACGCTTAATTTGTATAGTTTAGCTTTTATTTATCATTTACTTTGTCGTTATAAAAGCTATGCTCCAAAAAAACTTGTTGTAATCTTCTTTCGAATATTAATAAAACGAGAGTTTTTCGTCCAAATGTTTGCAAGAAATTTCTCTTTTAGCGTAAATTCTTTGGAATTTCTTTTCTCTTTGCATCCATATTCATGCATCATTTTTGCATTTCGAGTTTTTTATTTAGAGTCTTACCTTTTGTAATTTTCTCCAGAGATCGTCAAGCTGTCGCGTCTTAGAGCTTCTCGACTACATTCACAGTCAGATCGCAGGTATAATACTCGCGCAAATAGAAAGAAAGCAATGGAAGATTTTGAACAAGAGAATATTGAGCTTTGTGATATAGTAACCACACTTCAAGAGGAAGTGGAAAGAATCACTACTTTGGTAAGCTTGTTGGTAGCTGCGCAGAATCAACAATCGACACCTAACAGTCAAATTCAAGCGACGACGATTTCAGAAATCACTACTACTCCAGTTCCTGATGTTGTAGTTAGTATTCCACTTTTCACTATGCCAGGGGGTTACCCTTGGGGAATGCCTTTCAATTTCAGTGTAGTTTTTCGTCAAAATACTTCTGAAGTACAGGAAACCACAATTGAGGTTCCTACTTTGCAGAATTCAGCGTTTACTTTGCAGCACGGAGTAACCTTTCCTCAAGTTACTATGTCGGTTTCTTAACCGATTATGACGAATTTAGCTTCTATGGTTCACGCTATTGCAAACAACGAAGTCTATCAAGATCTTGGTGACAACACGGATTCTCGTGGCCGTATGGAAGATCTCCAAGAACAGTTTAACAAAATGAATTTAGAGATCAAATCAATCTATGGAAAGGATTTGTTTGGGAAAAATGCCCACGATCTGTGTCTGGTTCCCAAAGTAGGAATACCAGCCAAGTTCAAACTCCCCGACTTTGAAAAATACAAAGGCGACTCTTGCCTGCAAAGTCATCTTACGATGTACGCTACGAAGATGTCTACTCATAACGATAATCATCAATTTCTCATTCACTACTATCGACCACGACTATCGAAATTTTTTTTCCGATAATAACTATAGACACAAATGAAATGAGGTGAAGTCGCCACCGAGATTTTTTTATTCCAAGAAGGAAAGGGGAAATATCGAATAAAACCCACGAGAGAAAGGATAAGATGGTCTACGAGATTTAAGAGATGCAGGTTCGAGAGTCGGTTATGCAAGGGGAAGGTATTAGCACCCCTCACATCCATCGTACTCGATGGTACCCATTTAGTTTAGAGTGTGTTTGTGTGTTAGTGTGAAAATTTTACGATCTTCTAAGGTTTGAAAGGAGAAAGAAAGAGAGAAGAAATGTTTTTATTATTTTTGCTCGCCTTTGGTCGTAAGACTTAGTGCCTACGTACTCCCTCGTGCAATGAGAAAGTCAGAGCGCCGTAGTTCGGCTAGAAAATAATTGTTTGTTGATTGATTTTAAACGAAAAGACAAGTCGTCACTTTTAAAGGAGAAGACTCGTCTAACGCCCACAAGGTGTGATAAAGAATAATGGACTACGCACCAACATGAGGGAGGGTTTGAGAACACATCTAGTACTCAAGTGGAGAAGTCGAAAACCTTTGGAATAGCGGAAGAAGCATCTCAATTATAAATGAATCATGTCTAATCTTGAAAAGGATTTAAAGCTAAAGGTGCTTGGACGCACAAAAGAAGTTTGAGTGAGTCAAGATTGATTTTTAATTGTGGATGACAAGCATCAAAACATTAGGCTATCACCTAATGGTTCGAATACTATAAATTGGCGAGTGAGCTCAACCAATCATCTCTCATCCCAAAAAATTATTATGAAATAAGTGTTTCGAGTGAGATAAAATATTTAAATTATTGGGATATCATCCAACAATCTAAAGACTTTAAATTCGATTAAATCGTCAGACTATCATCCAACAATTTAAACGAATGTCACTCTATTATTTTAATGCGGATAGAAGTATTTAGTCTATTGGGCTATCATCCAACAACCTAAAGACTTCCAATTCAATTAAATCGTCGGTCTATCATCGAACAATTTAATTGAATACCACTCTAGTATTTTGACATGGATAGAAGTTTTATCTTATTGGGCTATCATCCAACAATCTAAATACTTCAAATTTGTGTAAAACATTAGGCTACCATCTAACGATTTAAACAAATTTCATCCAAGTTTATTATGAAAAAAAAACATTTTGAAAATAACTCGATGTTGGATCGAGTTTTGAGAAGAAGACTCGACGTTGGATCGAGTTTTATTAAAAGTGTTTTAAATGCTTGGTGAATGGAGAAAGAATCAGGTTATGATTAATCAAGCCAAAAAGACTTGATCAATCTCGAGAGAATAGCCAATCCTATTCCCTACTATTGAACCCTTATGGAGATGAGAAGAGGATCGAAATAATTGTAAATAACAAATAAAATCGACAAAGCCCATACAAGGTGGCCAACCTAAGTATAACACAATTAACACTACGCCAAAAACGAGTTTTGGCAGCACTACATAGACAACGCTTATGCCAAAGCGCTGCTATAGGTATCCAAAAAAATAAATAATAGTAATTAAATACTTTACACAGCGCTTCTTATAAGCGCTGCTATAGGCCTGATCAAACGCAGCACTTTTGTGCCCAAAGCGCTGCTATAGGGGTTGAAAAAAAATAAAAATTAAAAAATTAATATAACCGCTAGGGTAGCTTTAAAAGCGCTAAAGGTGTTTTTTGGGAAGCGCTGCTAAAGCCTAAAGCGTAGCTAAAGCTTTAATCTTAGATAGCGCTTTCCAGAAGCGCTGTTAAAGGTATCACTCTAAAAGTGCCGCTAAAGAGCTGCTAAGCATAAAGCGCTGCTAGAGGGGGTACCTTTAGCAGCGCTTCTTAAAAGCGTTGTCTTTGTGTAATTAAAATATTTCTTAAACCCTATTGAGAATCAGATTTCCCTCATTCTTACGAACCACTGTTCATCTTCTTCTCCAGAATCCTACAAAACGAAACATCACTCACAAACTCCGTCCGTCTAACCCTAGAATCGCTCCTCTTCATCTTCTTCTCCAATTCCTACGAAACGAAACCCTAGAATCGCTCCATCTTCTTCTTCTTGAAATCACTCTTCTCAACAGGTCAGTTATTTCTCCTATGTATGCAACTTTATTTCTGAACAATATGATAGAAACTATGGCTACCAATGCGTCTGATTACTTTCTTGTGCCTGGTATTCCTAACAATGAATCTGATTACTGAATCTGATTGTGCCTGGTATTCCCCTTTCAATCTCATAATAGTGTATAAAAGTCATGCTTCAGGCCATTCAACACGGGCCGTGTTGATCAACACGGGTGCCCGTGTTGATCCACTGACTTGTGTAATTTTGCGCTTTCCACTTGCTTTTCAACATGGGCCGTGTTGATGAACACGGGTGCCCGTGTTGATCCACTGACATGTGTAATTTTGCGCTTTCCACTTGCTTTTCAACACGGGCCGTGTTGATGAACACGGGTGCCCGTGTTGATCCACTGACTTGTGTAGTTTTTGTGCTTTCCACTTACTTTTCAACACGGGCCGTGTTGATGAACACGGGTGCCCGTGTTGATGCATCTGTAGCCTCCCATATTATGATTTTTTGCACTTCTTTTGCCCCGATTTATCCTGTTTTATTCTTATGACTTTGAAAACACTCAAACACATAACCAAAGCGTAAAATGCGATAAAATGACATATAACACTAGACAAATAAAAGAAACGATAACGAAATTCAATGCTAAATAACTGTGTAAAAACCACCGATCAGTGCCCTAATTAGTGTTTTTGTTTAACTTACATAATAGTTAAAACCATGGATAAAAAATGGATGTGTGCCGATCGATTGTCAAAAGAGTACGAGAATGGGGTATTAGAGTTCGTTAAGTTTGCTGTTGAACACGCTGAAGACCCGAATAGAATGAAATGTCCTTGCTTGGGTTGTTGTTAGGTGGGTTGGGTTGACGCAGATGGATTGAAATCGCATTTACTGATGCGTGGAATTGATTGAAGTTATACGTGTTGGATATTTCATGGTGAGAAACACATCGAGAATGTTGAACCGGAGGTGAAAAGTAATGTGACCTATGTTTCAGACGACAATGCCACGGATACGTATGATTGTGATCGAGTCGAAGAGATTGCAGAAGCACTTGAAGAAGATCTTCAGGATTGTCCCAAAATGTTTGAGAGGTTGGTAGGCGATGCGGAGAAACCGTTGTATAAAGATTTCCCCAAATTCACAAGATTGTCTGCGATATTAAAATTGTACAACTTAAAGGCGCGCAACGGATGGTCGGATAAAAGTTTCATAGAGTTATTAGCCCTTTTGAGAGATATGCTTCCTGAGGATAATGTTCTTCCTAATTGAACCTACGAGGCCAAAAAAATGTTGTGCTCTATTGGCATGAGCTATGAAAAGATACATGCATGTCTAAATGATTGCATTTTGTTTCGAAACGAATATGCATCGTTGAATGAATGCCCTAAGTGCGGTTTGTCTCGATATAAGAAAAAATTATCTCCAGCGAAAGTCTTATGGTATTTTCCTATTATTCCGAGATTTAGACGCATGTTTCGTAGTGAAACCGATGCTAGACACTTGACTTGGCATGCAGATGAAAGAATTATCGATGGAAAGTTTCGACATCCGACAGATGCACCCCTGTGGAAGAAAATTGATAATGATTATCCTGATTTTGGAGGAGAAACAAGAAACCTTCTCTTGGCATTATCTACAAATGGAATGAACCTGCATGGTGTTCAAAGTATCTCACATTCCACATGGCCTATGATTCTTATGATTTATAACCTACCTCCATGGCTATGTATGAAGCGCAAGTACATGATGTTGTCTATGTTAATTTTTTGGCCTAAACAACCAGGGAATGACATAGATGTATACTTGAAACCTTTAATCGAAGATTTGAAGATTTTGTGGGAGAACGGAGTGGAGGTTTATGATGGATATAGGAAAGAAAATTTCAATTTGAGGGCGATGTTGTTTGGCACAATTAACGATTTTCCAGCATATGGAAATTTATCCGGATATAACATTAAAGGTGAAAAAGCGTGTCCTGTCTATGAAGATGGAACCGATACCATGTGATTGAAACTTTGTCAGAAGAATGTATTTCTCGGTCATCGTAGATTCTTAAATTCTAAACATCAATATCGTGGATGGAGAAAAGCGTTCAATGGAGATACCGAACAACGTAGAGCTCCGCCTGGATTGACAGGTGATCAAATTTTTCAAAAGGTGAAAGATGTGAGTATTCAGTTTGGCAAACCTTTTGCACATAAAGTTGTCACAGGTGGGTGGAAGAAAAGGTCAATTTTTTTTGAATTTCCATATTGGAAATCTTTGTACGTAAGGCATTTTCTTGATGTTATGCATATTGAAAAAAATGTATTTGAAAGTGTTATTGGTACGTTACTCAATATAAAAGGAAAGTCTAAGGATGGCCTTAAAGCAAGGGAGGACATGGTAGAGATGGGAATAAGAACTGAATTAGGACCCGTGAAGAAAGGAAGACGCACATATCTACCACCTGCTGCTTATACTCTATCTAGAAAGGAAAAGAAAATATTGTGTAAGTTTCTGAGTGAAGTTAAAGTTCCAGAAGGTTACTCCTCAAACATTAGAAGACTCTGTCCATGAAATACCTCAAGTTAAAGAGTTTGAAGACACATGATTGCCATGTCATAATGGAACATTTTCTACCAATAGGTATACATTCTATTTTGCCAGAAAAAGTAAGAACTGCTATAACTAAATTGTGTTTTTTCTTCAGGTCAATTTGTAGTAAGGTGATCGATCCTGAGATCTTACCAGTATTACAAAAAGAAATAGTTATTATTTTGTGTGACCTTGAAATGTATTTTCCTCCATCATTTTTTAACATTATGGTACATCTTGTTGTTCATCTTGTGAAAGAGACACAATTGTGTGGACCAACTTATATGAGATGGATGTACCCTGTTGAACGTTACATGAAAATATTAAAAGGGTACGTGAAAAACCGAAGTCGTCCAGAGGGTTGTATCGTTGAGCGATATGTTGTTGAAGAAGCGGTTGAGTTTTGTACTGAATTTTTGTCCAATGTGCAATCCATTGGACTCCCCAAATCTCATTTTATCGAAAAAAAAGAAGGTAAAAAATTAATTGGAAATGAAATTGTGACAGTATCAAGGGATGAACGGGATCAAGTGCATTTGTATGTTCTGCATAATGACAATGAGGTTGAGCCATTTGTTGAAATGCACAAGGCTATACTATGAGGTGAGAATCAAAGTAGAAATGAAAATTGGATAGTACGAGAGCACAATCAAAGTTTTATACAGTGGTTTAAGGATCATATATATTCAAAGTTTCATTCAGATCCCGCTTCAATATTAGACAGGTTGAGATGTTTGGCATATGGTCCAAGTTCGATTGTGTTCTCTTATAGAGGATACGCAATTAATGGATACATATTTTATACAAGGAACAAGATGAGAAAAGTACTATGCAAAATAGTGGTGTTACGGTTGTAGCTGAAGCAATGCACATTTCTAGTATGAAGGACTTAAACCCCAAATATGAAAATCTGTCATACTTTGGGGTTATCAATCACATTTGGGTGTTTGATTACTAGAAGTTTCAGATTCCTATCTTTGATTGCAAGTGGGTACATAGTAGTGGCATACGAATGGATAAGTCAGGGTTTTTGCAAGTGGATCTTAATAGGGTGGGGTACAAAGATGAGCCTTTTATTCTAGCCTCTCAAGCTAAACAAGTGTTCTATGTCACAGACCCGAAGAGTACGAAATGGTCTATAGTGCTTTTATCTAACAAAGTGATTGATGATAAAAGTGTAGATCAAGGTGATCTTGATGTTGAGAATGAGTCGTATATTAGAAACGATCGAGATGAAAATACTACAGCGGATGAAACATATATTAGAAAAGATCATGATCAGGGAATTTGGATCAATCCCTCCGTCTGCGTTCTTAAGAGACAAGTAATTCACAATCCAACCAAGAAAAGAAAGAGATGTTAGTGAAAGAGTTAATATATATTCCTCCATTCTTGTTAACACTTAGCAAACTTCTAATAAATGATATATTTTTCATTTTATATACTCAATTGATATTTGTCATTTTATATACTCAATAGATATTTGGAATTATATATTTGGAATTAAATATTTTTCATTAGATACTAATGTTTTTCTTGATTACAGGTTAGATGGCTAGTAACGAGGAGCACCCCACGATGATTCAATTAATGATGGAAACAATGATGGAGGAAAATCCAGTAAGGGAGTGGAAAAAGAAATTAAAAGAGGAAAAACTATTATGAAGAATATCATTCGTGATAGAGATAGAGGTATAAAATACGATGTGCATTGGAGTCCAATTGGCCAATTAATTGAGCCTAACGGTTCTAAATTGACAAGTTACATTGGTACAATTGTAATGAGAGAAATACCAATAAATTGTGATGAGTGGAGAGATGATACGCTGGATGATGCTAAAAACAAAATCTGGAGTGAGATACAGGTACTTTTAATTATGTCTTTAAATTACGATTATGTACTTTAAATTACTTATACTAACGCACTTTGTGTATGTTTTTTGTAGAGGTCTTTCAACATTGATGACACAAAAAGAGATTATTGTCTTCGATTTTTTTGATTTTGTTTCAGGTTATATATATATATATATATATATATATATATATATATATATATACAGGTGCAGATCGATGTAGAAGATAAGTTATTTTGTAAAGAAATTTTGATTTTGTCTCATTGTTGTATAAATTAATGTTGTTGATGTATATATATTGTGCAAAAAGGATTGAAGATGTGTATTGACGTATATTGATGTTGTTATAATATTGTTTCATTGTTGTATATTGATGCATGTTGTTGTTTAAAATGTTATGTTGAAGCTATAAATTCTGTTGCAAAAATGGTGAGATTATATTAAATGGAAAAAAAATTCTGGCAACATTTTTTTTTAAATGAAAAAAAAATTATATTAAAAAAATAATAAGGAAAAGCGCTGCTAAAGGGGGGGGGATAGACAACGCTTTTAATGAGAAGCGCTGTCTAAAGTGATTGAAAAAAAATATATATTAAAAAATAATAAGGAAAAGCGCTGCTAAAGGGGGGGAATAGACAGCGCTTTTAAAAAGCGTTGTTCAGTGTAAGTGCTGCTTGGCACTATAGCATATACCTTTTTTAACAGCTTTTAAGTGCTGTTAAAGGCCTAAAAAAGCGCTGTCTAATCCCTTGTTTGGCATAGTGTAAATTACATGTGTACTAGCAAAGTGGACTAGTCTACTATAACGACCAATTGGAACAATTGATCAAAATAGGCTCATTGTAAGAAGGCCCAGGATCAAGCGTACATGTGTGCATGTGTGGTCACCGCGACGCTTCTAAGCTTTGTCGACTTACAGGTTTAAAAATGATTTACAATTATTAGTTTAAAACTGATATTTTTTGGTTTTGTGTAAGTGACAATTAAAATAAATAATAAATTAAATGTGAGATAAATAATTATTACAAGACTTGTTTTTGGGAGAGGGATACATCAATTATAAATGGGGATTAAACGGTAAAATAAAATAGAAAGCGGTAAATTATTTACAACGCATCAAGGGGATTGGAATACATTATTCCGAATAGGGATGAAAATAAATTAAAGAGAAAACGATAAATTAATTATGTTAAAAGCATACAAACAAAAACTAAATGCGGAGAAACTTAAATATCGATTATTGACCAGTTGTATTTTAAAAGATTAATTAGAATAAACTATAGAAATTAATTCTAGAAAAATGATATGCGAAGAATGTTACTATAATAAAATTCGAACCTATTTACGAATGAATATGATAAAGTATAAATAATAAAAGTAGTATGTATATAGTATATACAATACTAAATACTAAATATAAGAATAAAAATAATACTAAGAATAATTAAGTTTACAGTGTTAAATATAAAAATAAAATACTAAGTATATTGTATATACATTACTAAATATTAAATAGTAACATAAGTATAAATAACGGTATATATAAAAACGTATATAGATGCTAAGAGGAAATGATGTTTGAACTACTCTTGAATGCCTTCACAAGTAACAAATTCGTTAGTAGCATATGTGGGATAAAAGAAATAAAATTGCAATAAATCGAAAAATGGTTAGTAAACAAGGTATAAAAATCAAAATGGAATGGAATTAAAGTTCATGAACAAGTGAAGAAACAATTCATGGATCATAATTGAAACCAAAGAAGTAATGAACAAGTTAATATTTACAAAGTAATAAAATTAAAATGAAACTAGTATGTATGTACATGAACGGAAGGACTAAAAACAATTAAATATGCGAGTAATTTGATTCACAAAGGAACCAAAACCAAAGAAACTTACACTATTATTCAATTTAAAATCGAAACAAACTAAAATTAAACCGAACAAATCCGGGCAACAACTATGCTATACACTATTCTTGAAATAAAATGACTTTCTTACACAAACTCGTTCAAAATAAACGATATATTGCCCTCAGAGTTCCTCGTTTAGATGTACACGCGAGAAAAACGCGGTATCATCATTAAACCTTCATCAGAACTAAATCTAAATATCAACCGATTTATACTTCAATTGAAATTAAAATGATAATAACATAACTTGCGGTGTCCCAACATGTTTCTCGATTAGATTTACACGCGAGTAACGCGGTATTATCATTAAACCGTCATTGAAATCATTCTCGAATATTATTCAAACACAAACTACAATCGAAATAAAAATAAAAACAAAATGATATCCTAATGGTTTCTCGGTTAGTATCCATGAGAATAAACACGGAAGCAACTTCACCTTCATCGAAACTACAATAGAATCCTTATCACAAATTCAAAAGAAAACAAAATAACATGGCTGCCCATGACAGTTTCTCGGCTAGATCGCACACAATTAAATGTGGCATCATTGTTAACCATCATCAAAACTAAACCCGAATTTGAACATAAATCGTCGCAACTTCGATTGAAATCAAAATGAGAACAAACCAACAATGTATGAATACCGAAACTGACATCATATTCTCAACACAGTTTTTTAGCAACATACTAGAAAAGACTTTCTAACTTAACAGATCAACAAAACACGAATACACACTACTAGCTTCTCAGCATTAATCAGATTTGCAACAGCCAACCATTTAAACTCAAACAATCAAGAGCAGTATTACAAACATCAACGTATTTACATAGATAACATCAGGACAATTAGCATAATGAAATTACCAATCGAGAAGCAATAGTCACATGTTGTTCTGGCAGAAGAATCGCGTTGAATTTCTAGGAAACGAACAAGGACGTTGTTGTATGTTGCGTAGACGGAGCGAGAATCAAAGATACTAGAGCTGAGTTGTATTGATGCAGAGGTAACCGCTGGCTACTTGACAAACTTTGAAAGCAGCTGTTCTGGTTGTTGTTGCTACTGCTGTTGATTGAATAAGGAGGTTGAATTGCAGCAAGGAGGTCACAGAATAGAGAAGTAAGCGGCTGGATGCAGGGAGTCTATGGTGAGGAAAGGCGTGTGAAGCAGAACAGAGGCATTAGCGCGGTGTTGTTATTCTGGAAGAGGAAGGAGGTGTGAGGTTGCTGAAGGTAACGATGGAAAGGTTTGCTGGAAAGGGGTTTTGAGATGGGTGATGGCAGGGAGTAGCGATGGCCGGAGATGGAGGAAACAGAAGTACAGGGTGTTATGTGAGGAGATGGGGGTTATGTTTGGTAACGATAACAGAGGGAGTGAGTTGAGATTGGTTGGGCAGAGTCGATGGAGGAGGCTGCGGCCGAAAGGGCAGTGATGGAGTGTATAGCGGCGACAGTGAGGGGTTGCTGGAGGTTGGAGAAGGGAGGTAGCAGAGGATTGTGAGAGAAATAGTGGGAGTTATGGAAGAAGACGATGATATTGAAGAGGAAAGAACGGTGAGAGGGTACTGTTCATTCTGTGATGGAAGGTTGAAGGCGATTGGGGTTGAGGAAGACGGCGGGGAAGTGAGAGCAAGGGTGGTTGTGGAGGCGGTGAGTGAGGGGAACAAAAGGAAGTTACGCGACTGGTAGAGAGGAAGTAGCCGATGGTTGTGAAGATGTTGAGTTTTATGAAGTGTAGGTGATGTTTGTTGAAAAATGATGAAGGGTGATTGGAAGAGTGAAAGAGAAAATTTCTTGGATCTGAGTTTTCTTTTCTCTGTCACGTTTTTTTTTTATCTGGAATTTCTATTTATAATTTTTGACCTCTATTCTTCCGTTCCAATTTGGCCTCCTTTGTTCCGTTTTTCTCCCTTAAGCAACATAATGTAACATGTATTTATACCCACAAAATTAGGTTAAGATAATTTTTATAATGCCAAAAATTACCTTAATCATAAAATGGGCTAAAAAGCCCAATAGACCAAAAATTAACTTATCTGAAAATATTCTTGTTTTGATTTTTGGAGATAAAAATTTAACACCTAAAATTGTCGAAAATGGTAAAAGTTTGGACAATAAATTATCCGAAAAATAATATGAGCACATTAAAATAAACTACGAGTCTTGTAAATTAAAGAAAAATTATTGAAATGGTTAAAATTGAAATAAAATGATAATAAAGAATACCCGACTTTAAAACGCTTACAGTTAAAAACGAGACTTTGAAATGTACCGAAAAATTAGGGAAAGCACATTTTTATGATTTACGCGATACGTAAATTTATAAGACAGTGAGTAAAAGATGAAAACTTGAAATATTTTCCCCGCTGATTTTCGCACAATGTCGAATCGCTTTTAACAGTCTGTTTATAAAACCGAAATATCAATATCATCGACATATAAATAATTTTAAAACAATGCAATGAACAGGCGAAGAGGTAAAAATGAATGAAGTAAGATAACGAGTATTTTATAACTAAAAATGATGCGAATATCGATTTAGACTGACTTTTGATCAGTTTAAATACGACGAAATGATGCATATGCAGTGAGTGAATGACTATTTTTTTTAAATATAAATACAATGCAAGTAGAAAAATAGCAGGGTAAAATTTGGGGTGCAACAACTACTTCCAAGACAGTCTTACTAGCGACGCTCTAAAGTGGTACACGAGATTGGGTAGTGCGAACATTCAAACTTTCAACGACCTAGGAGAAACTTTTGTTCAACAATATAAATTCAACTTGGGCATGGCTCCAGATCGAGATCAACTCGGATCAATGTCTCAAAAGCAAAAGGAGACTTCCAAAGAGTACGCCCAACGATGGAGAGAAATTGCTTCCCAAGTCAATCCACCGTTAGAAGAAAAAGAAATGACCAAGATATTCTTGAATATTGTAGGTCCTTTCTACTACAAATGCATGATCGCCAGTGCTCCAAGTGATTTTACCGAAATGGTAAACATGGGGATGCGGTTAAAAGAAGGAGTCCGAGCAGGACGCTTGACTATAGAAGTTTGATCTTCAAGCAGAACCAATAAATTTGGAAGTGATTTCCTAAAGAAGAAAGAGCAAGACATTAGAATGGAATCCCAAGGGAAACCTAGAAAAAATGTTAATCACCGACAAGAGGTAGTCGCTGTCGCACCAGTTGTTAGTACAACTTCAAACATGGGAATTACCCCACAATTTCAACAGAATCAGCATCCTCGACAACAAGCTTATCCATTCAACAATAATCAAAATCGTGCTCCTAGAAATTTGTAGTTTGATCCAATTCTGATGTCTTACATGAATGATATCCTTCCTTGGTTGAGAGGAATCTTGGTCAAACAAGAGCACCACCTCCAGTACCTGACAAATTACCTTGGTGGTATAAAACAAATGTATCTTGCCCTTTTCATCAAGGGGCACCTGGTCACGATCTCGAGAACTGTATAGCCTTGAAAGCTGAAGTTCAATGAATTGTTAGGGCTAACCTTCTCAAAAATACGAATCCAAATGTGCAATTGAATCTGCTGCCTAATCATAGAGGACATGCTCTGAACTTAATAGCTAGATATTTAGAACGATACCAAGTTACCGACATAAACTTGGTAAGAGTAGATCTAGTACAGTTGCACGCCACATTTTGCATAATGGGTGGTTTTGCTCGACATGACTATAAATCTTATAGAATTTGTTCTAAAGACTCTCGTAGATGTTCTACTATAAAAGCAGATCTTCAATAGTTAATTGACAATAGCTACATTCAAATTTTCAGAGATAGAAATGATAATGATGTAAATATGATAGGGTGTTATCTGTATGAGCTTTTAGTCTCAGATCTCAACTCGGTAACTCCTGAAGTAAATGCTATCATTCCTCATTTCAACATGCATGAGCAAATAAAGGTCAAATACAACAATCCAAGGCTTCCTATTTCTCCTATGATCATTTGTCTTCCTGGACCTGTTCCTTATGACTCTAATAAAGCAGTTCCCTATCAGTACAACATAACCATGATGGAAAATTGGAAAGAAGTACCCATACCTACTCTTTCATCCGTAGTTAACATCGCCAAAGTAAGTCGAGTAATACGGAGTGGGCGTGTGCATACCCCATTGCCACAAAAGCAACCTATCGCTCCTGCAGTAAGGCAAAGTCCCGTTGATGTACCCGTTGTGAATCCTGTAGGAATTCCCGTTGGCAATCTAAACTTAAACATTGGTCCATCTGATGGAACCAATATTAATTCAAACATTGATGAAATTCTAAATCTGATCAAGAAGAGCGAGTACAAAGTTGTGGATCAACTAATGCAAACTCCTTCTAAAATGTTAATACTCTCTTTGCTTTTAAATTCTAAAGCCCATCGAGAGGCCCTGGTGAGAGTTTTGGATCAAGCTTTCGTAAGTCACGATGTAACTATCGATCAATTTGCTCTGCATATCTCTATGAACTTTCAATCAGACTCTCTGTCCAACGTACTAGTGGACACAGGCTCATCCTTAAACGTAATGCCAAAAACGACTCTTGCTCGTTTGTCTTACAAAGGAACACCTATGAAATTCAGTGGTGTGGTAGTCAAAGCTTTTGATGGATCAAGAAAATCTGTTATTGGAGACATCGACCTTCCAATGACAATTGGTCCGCATACTTTTCAAGTCACCTTCAAGGTTATGGAAGTTCAAGCCGCCTACTGCTGTTTAGGTCGACCATGGATACATGAAGCTAGAGCTACATCTATGCTCCACCAAAAATTGAAATTCGTAACAAATGGAAAGTTGGTAACCATAAGTGGGGAGCAAACCTTGTTAGTAAGCCACTTATCCACTTTCTCTTTCATCTATGCTGATGATGTAGAAGGAATGCAGTTCCAAGGCCTCTCATTAGAAGATGAATCTTCCAAAAGAAACAGATCATTTATCTCCTCTTACAAAGAAACAACGTAGATAGTGAAAGACAGTACAGCTTCCAGTTGGGGACAAATTATGATTGCTATCAACAACGAAACCAAAATGAGACTTGGATTTACTCCAGTAATCTTAAAAGCCAATGAGGAGGATGAAACTCTTCGTCTAATCAAAGAAGTATTGCACAACGTAGGTTTCCTTAACCTTGTTCCTCAAGAGGTTAGCGTCCTTATTAATGAAGGAACTGAAGAAAATCTTTATGGTTCTGAAAAATGGAAAAGTTTTCTCAAAGAATCTGGATACATATCTTAGGAAGAACCATATACATCGTTCTATCCTCCTTTATACAAATTTGAAGGCATGTTCCAGCAAAATGATAAAAAAAGAAATTCCACCTATCCCACTTGAGGTTGGGATACCTTGGGGCAGCCAAGTGGAAAATTTGACTTCATGGTAGGATATACCGCCCCTGAAATTTCAAGAATTTCAATCGAAGACATCAAACCAACTGGATGGGAAGATCCTCCTGAACATCTCGGTCAACCAGAAGAGGCGTACATGCCCTCCCAATATCATTATCCATTTGAGATTACGACTGATGATCTTTGCTTTAATATACATGCCAAGGTTGTTGAACCTATTTGTTTATTCCCAAATAAACATAATTTTGGAGACGATTGGGAAGATGATCCTGAAAATGACTTGGAAAGTATCTCTGATAACGAGTCTCTTCATCCAGAAGATTGGGAAGTACATCCTAAAAGTCCAGAATACATGTCGCCTGAAGATACATGTACTTCATTTTATACTCCTCGACTAGTCAAACAAATAGAGGAAGATCGCCTCAGCAATACAAAGGGAAAGGTTGACAAACCAGATCCTTCAAATTATGCTCGGCCAATAGTCAATGTCATCACTGAAAATGATCCTAAGGGAAAACTGCCGGAATACATAGTCTACCAAGGAGTTCATCACTTTTGGAAAGTCGTTGAGGTTCAAACTGTGGTTCACCGTTCTAAGTAATTATCTCGCTTTTATTATAAACTCTCACCCCGCCCAAGGCCAAGAGGTTTTTTAGAGGGCTAGCTTTTAAATAATTTTCTTTTTGTCTTACCCAGGACAAAAGAGTTTGTGTTTAGGGCCTTGTTTCATATGTGAATCATAAATAAAGTGTTGTTTTGATTCCCAATAAAACCAAATATCTTTCAAATAATCTACATACACTTTTACATTTGATTTTTTCTAAAAAAAATCGAACATAAATGCAGATCAACAATGAATAAACCCATTGAACGCAATAACTCTATCCCCTCTCTCAACTTTGAATTCCCTGTGTTCGACGCCGAAGAAGAGGATAAAGACGGGATCCCTGACGAGATATCCCGATTACTTAAGCATGAGGAAAGAATCATTCAGCCTCATGAAGAGCCTTTAGAAATGATCAACTTGGGTTCTGAGGAAAATAGAAAAGAAGTGAACATCGGAGCTCTACTCGATGACGATGTCAAGAGAAAATTGATAGATCTTCTCAAAGAATACGTCGATGTGTTTGCTTGGTCCTACTTAGATATGCCAGGGTTAGATACCAACATCGTAGAGCATTACTTGCCATTAAAGACGAAATGTCCGCTAGTTAAGCAAAAACTAAGGAGGACCAGCCAGATATGGCCGATAAGATCAAAAAGAAGGTTTAAAAGCAACTCGACGTAGGTTTTCTCATCACCTCAACATCCTTTCCTCTCCGTGGCCTTTCTCCATGTGGGGTATCGACAAGATTGGAATCGTTGAACCAAAAGCTTCGAACGGTCATCGCTTCATCTTAGTGGCTATTGATTACTTCACCAAATGGGTCGAAGCAACATCTTACGCCAATTTTACAAGACAAGTGGTTGTGAGGTTCATCAAAAACAACCTCATTTTCCGATATGGAATTCCAAGCAAGATCATTACAGATAATGGATCGAAATTAAACAGCAAAATAATGAAAGAATTGTGTGAGGAATTCAAGATTGAGCATCATAAATCGTCTCCTTACCGACCAAAGATGAACGGTGTTGTGGAAGCCGCCAACAAGAACATCAAGAAGATCATCCAGAAAATGGTCATCACTTATAAAGACTGGCATGAAATGTTCCCATTTGCTTTACATGGGTATCGCACTTTAGTACGCACTTCAACAGGGGCAACCCCTTTCTCTTTAGTGTATGGCATGGAAGTAGTGCTCCCCGTGGAAGTTGAAATACCATCAATGAGAGTCCTCATGGAGGCAAAATTATCTAAGGCTAAATGGTGTCAAAGAAAAACGTATGACCGCTTTGTGTCATGGACAACTATATCAAAGAAGGATGAAGAAAGCCTTCGAAAAAAGGTTTGAACTCATGAATTCCAAGAAGGCGACCTCGTGCTTAAAAAGATTTTGTCTTTTCAACCCGATTCTAGGGGCAAATGGACTCCTAATTACGAAGGCCCATACATCGTCAAAAGAAGCTTTTCTAGCGGTGCTATGACTCTCACAACCATGGACGGTGATGAACTCCTGCATCCTGTAAATGCTGATGCAGTCAAGAAATACTTTGTCTAAAAAGACAAAAGAACAGCTCGGTAAGTCGAAAACCCGAAAAGGACGGCTTAGGAAAAAATGAGCATCTTGGTGGACTGAAAACCTGAAAAGGCGGTCCAGGAAAAAATTAGAGACAATAAATAGAAATTTATCCTGTAGATTAAAAACGTGAAAATGCATTCTAGGAAAAAATTAAGGATCAAAATTACAAAGTAAGTGCATCAGTCTGTACTTCGTCAATATGAAGAATCTTCCATCAACGAATCTTCAATCAAATCTTTTGAAGCAACAAGCACAGTTGGAATTCAAAGTTGTTAGGGAGAATAACGGTTATTGCTTCCAATGTAGCCTTTTCCTAATATATTACCATTTCCAACTTTTGTAAATAGTCCATTGAATCATGCCTTTGGCTGATTACCATTATATCGATAAAATTTGAGCCTTGTGCCAATTTGTTTGCAATTCTTGCTTTATTCTGTTTATCAAAATAACGCTTTTTTCTTGTGAAAATCACTTTTGAAACTAAAAAAAGAGTTTTAAATGAATTTTTACTTCAAAACTTTTAAAATAAAAGTGAAATCTTCCTTCAAACTATGAACACGGAAGGAATGTCAATAGTTATCTCCATGAGTGTTTTGACCTCTAAAAGGTAAACAATTGTTGAGAAGTTTTCTCTTCTCCGAAAGAGATCATCAAAGACGGTATTCTTATCTGAAAAAGAATCCCCAACAGGGTTGCCCGTAAAAGGCCTTTTCCCCAGAAAAGCTTAAAGCATGCAACTTTGATTCATCATCAGTAACATCTACACAATTGCTGAAGATTTTGCTGAGTATTTGATTGAACTGTGATGTAGTACTTTTCCAAATATACTTTTTTTGTCTTGTCAATTATCGTCAACATGCATATGACATTCATGACATTCCTTATTCATACATAATTGCATCATTAATGCATTCTTGCATTTCTCAATGGTTGCTTCATTATCACTTGTTTAGGTTGCATTTATTCCCAAAAACAAGTATGGGTGTGTCATCTCTCCAGTATATTATCCCTAAGAAGAAATAATACATCCTTTTCTCTAGTTCCGCAATCGAGATCATTCCTCATTGGGTACAATGTCTTAATTGACCGTTTCTTTGCAGTTCATTCCTGGATAGAACCTCGTCTCTAACCAATTTAGGTCTAGATTTCACAAAAACTCTACCTGCAAACAATAAGCAACAACCTCGTTATTCGAGACAGTTATTTCCTTTTTATCTTTGAACTTATCATAAAACGATTGTTCTTCTTAACAAGTCTAATCACAAAAGTTCAAGAAATCCCCGCAATTGTCTTTCTCTCTGATAAAAACTGTATCTTTACAATCAAAATTCCCGCATCTTCTCAAAAACATCCCCGACACGGTTGTAACTGTGAAAATAGAAACTCATTCAAGATTTTTTTCCATCACTATTTTTTATTCATAAGGCTGAATACTTAGTAAAATTCTCTCAATAATTACCTTGTTATAGTTTTCACTTTGCTGATAATTGGTAATATCTTTAGAACTCATACCATTTACCATCACAAGGCTGATAAACAGTAAATGACTCTTCATTTCAAATTACCATAAAATATCACTAGGCTAATAATTGGTAGTGTCATCTTTAATTACCTTAAACATTGTCATAAGGCTGATAAAAGGTAATCTCCTCGTTTCCCAAAGCGAAACAGATATTCACTTCCTCTGTGAATCTATTTTCCTAGTGAAACATATACTTGTTTCCCAACAAACAAGATTCTCCTTTCTTAGACAGATTGAGGCATCCTCGCAATTGTCTTTCTTCCCCAACATGTTACTCTTGGGTACTTTCTGGGTAAACTTTTTTGCAATTACTTTGCATCAATCGTAATTTTTGGTATCTTAGGTCCAAAATTTGCGTATTTTGATATTTAAGTCTCTTCACACCTCTCGAGACAAAGATTTTCATCTTCATATCTCAGGTTGAAGAAACTTAAATAGGGGCATCTATCATACCCCAATTTTTGACCTAAGATACCATTTCATATCACCACATGTGCATCATTGCACCACTAACAATTTCAAAACAAGTTAGATCGTGTGTGTGCTCCTTGAGCCAAATTAGGGTTTTTATCAAATGTTCATCTGTTCAATATGTGATTAAATTAGGGTTTGAGTCACCACTCACCTCAATTAATCTATCTTCATCAATCATCAACATTTGATCTTCAAATTCCCATCATTTCCTCAAGATCTATCTTCAATCGATCAATTAGGGTTTTGATCGAGGATGGTGTATCGTTGAATTTTTGCTCAATGAATGACCTAATTGCTTGGATATTGATCTTAAAATCATCAATGCAACATCTTGACCTAATTTATTAGTTCAAAACATTCTAAATATCATGATTGATCATCAGAGAAATTCTGAATCATCTGATGAAAATTTAACTATTTAGAAAAGTCAAACTTTGACTTTTGGTCAACTTTTTTGAAGTCCAAATTTTTTCAAGCATCTAATCATTTCAAATTATCCATCATGATCATAAAAAATCAAAATGTGTGAAAAAGTCAACAAATAGTCAAGATTGAAATTTTTTCTAACACTGAAAATTTTTCAAGTGTTAAAAACATGGTTTTTCATCACTTTCATGGCCATTTTTCACCTAGATCCATTTTGATTCAAGAAAAACTAAAAACATGAAAGTTTTAGATCTTGTACAAGCTTTCCAAAATGTCAAAGAACTTGGAAAAACATTTTGTGTAGCCAGGATTTTGAAATTGAAACATAATGATCCATAACCATAAATTATAGGTCATTTTTCTAAGTTTTCAAGTCATTTTTGCAAACTTCTTCTTTCTAGAAGCCTTGTCACCAAAATGGATAGATTTTAACTAGAAAATATCTTATTGCAATGATTGAGAGAGGACTAGATCAAGTGAGATTTTTAACCATGGTTAAAGAAGTTAACCATGTGCATTTAATGTAAAATTTCCTTTCTTAACCTTTAAGGCAAGTTGTTAATTTTCAAGCCAATCCTTGCCCTTGCCATTCAGAATTCTTGGCCTACAAATAGAGGTCTCTATTTCACTCTCAAAACACACCAAAGCATCATAAACAAAGCTTTCCTTCTTTCTTTCTTGTTTTTCAAGTTTCAAGTTTTTCAAGTGGGAGAATTTGAAAACTCCAAGTCTTGCAATTTCTAAGCAATCTTAGGCTTCAAATGATTTCTAAACATCATTATAAATTTTTTAGAATCCTATAGCCATCCCAAAACTAAACCAAACTCAGAATTGTCTCTAAACTCCATAAACATGCAATTTTGAGCCTTAACATCCAAACTTCCATTTCACTCGTGCAGATCTCAATTTTCCACTTCAAACACCTTCCATACACTTCATATGAGTGATCCAAGCACTCATCACTGACCTATAACAGCTCCATCATCAAATATAACCAAATCCAGGCCTTTTTCTTACAAGCCACGCGTGTGGCCCAATGGTTAATCTTTTCACCTTTGAAAATCAGGTCCTGAGTTCAAACCTCCTTAGAACTAAAACATTCTTTTTATCACATGTTTTTTAAGTTTTTCAACAAACTTCAACATTTTCAAAAACCAATCAAAACTTCTCATTTTGAGATTATTTTTTGCACACTCGTCATTTAATATATATATATATATATATATATATATATATATATATATATATATATATATATATATATATATATATTATGATTAATTTAAAAAAAACCAAAAAAATATTTTCTTTTGATATATTTTTTTATTAGGTTAAAAAAGACGTTTTTTAAGCATTTTAAATACTTTTCAAAAATGTTTTCTTTCCGATTTTCAAACCTAATATTTTTCAAAACTTACACACCTTTCAATATCATTTCAAACCTTTCAAAAAAACATTTTAAACTTACACACCTCTTTTCCATGATCGATTCGATTAATCTTTGAAAATACAAACGAACTAGGTTTTTCCTCGAAAATCTTTAGAATTCATAATCAAATTGATCATGGGCCTCCCTCACGGTGTATGTCCCAGCCCTTTTTATGTACATATTTATTTCCATGTACATATCCACCCTTTTGTGTACATATTCATTTCCTCGTACATATTCAATCATCTTTATAAATATTCAAGTATAACAAACTTCGTTTGTTTGTTTTCATCCGCTTGTTTATACACCGATCCCATTGGTGTTAAGAGGAGCATTATTCCCCATGAAACTTCTCTTAAACCAATGGTCGCCCTTAAGGTGTAAGCCCCAACTCCTTTGTATATATCCAAGTATACTAGCTTATCTGCTTCTTTTAAACACTTGTTTATATTTTCACACATCATTTGTATATATTCAAGTTACACTTGCTTTAATTGCTTGTTTTATACACTTGTTTATATATTTCCTTCATAAACTCCTGTGAATGCACACAGACACTTTGTTATATATACTTTTTCATATACTTGTTCATTTATAACACAACAACTAGTATAACAACTAGGTTTCCCAAGCCTCCTCCTGGGCTTTGTACAAGATAACTCACTTGTTGAGTTAGCCTCTCTTGCACTTCGTACAAAAGAACTCACTTGTTGAGTTTAGCCTTCTCTTGGGCATCATACAAGAAAGAGACATGGAAATCTCTAACATCCTCCTATTGGGCTTCCAATTCAAAGAATCACCTTCTCTAGATTACAACCCTAAGAGTATGATTTCCCGGTGAAATCACTCTTGAATCCTAAGAGGATGGTTTCCCGGTGAAATCACTCTTAAAGTCAAGCCAGCCATGTAACACCCCATATTTTCAATTATCAAATAATTTGAATTTGAATTATTTATTTAATTAAAAGTTGAATTATTGTTATTTTTGGAATTATTGGAAATAATTAAATAAAGAAAAAGAAATTGGACTTGTGGTGTGGTGAGTAGGAGTGAGGGTTGTGTGAAGTAAAAACCTCTAACCCTATTTTTATTGTTATTATTATAATAAAAAGGAAAATAAGAAGGAAAGAGTTAGAAAGCCAAAAGTGAGAAGAATAGATCGTACGTGAGAAGAGAAGACTCAAAAAGGAAGAGGAACACCCAAAGCTCTAGGAATTCAAGAATTTTGCTAAGGTAAGGGGTGATTTTCTCTGATTATTATGCATTATTGATTTTGGGAATGATATAATTGATTGAGTAGTTAGGAATTCCAATTTAGGATTTTCTATGTTTATGAGTTTTGACCCTAGAATGCCTAATTGTGTGAAATTGAGTCAATTACATGTTATAGGGTTGTTTTTGCGTTATTATGTTGTTGATGATTTGTTTTGGTGTTAGTTGGGGTTTGGTTCATATTGGAATGAATGGGGTTGTATTGGAAACCATGAATACTGTCAAAATTAAGTTTTTTTGCTACAGACGTCGCAGGAACCGGTTACCCTTTGGGAGGAACCGGGTTCCACATACAAATTCCAGTAGATTGATGTTTATGAGTCGTGGGAATCAGTTATTCCCTGGGAGGAACCAGATTCCCCATACCATTTCTAGAACGTGATTTCACTATGATAGTGGGAACCGGTTACTCCCCTGGAGGAACTGGTTACCACTGTTACTTTTTGAATAATATTAAACTTTGAAAATTCATAACTTTTAAACCGTAAGTCCTTTTTAATCGTCGTTTGGACATTATTCCTTAAATTAAATATTCTATTTTATGAAATAAAGAAAATAATGGTAACTTGGTTTTATTTTGGAAAGTGTTGGTTTTTTGTATTTGTGGTTATTCGTACCTTGTGTACTTGGTGGATAGGAAACGGTATGTTGTTGTGCTGATGTATTATGTGCATATTAATGGTTGTACGCTTGTGTTGATGATGGCATTACTGATTGATGGGTAATTGCTTGTATGTTTATATGCTATTTGTGATGTTCATGATAAATGATGGTTATCATGTTTTGGTGATGATGTTGCAGTAATTGCTTGTGCATATTTATGTTGTTTGATGATGTTCATGATAAATGATGGTTATCATGTTTTGGATTGATGATGGTTTATAATGTATGATGTTATCATAACCTCTGTTGAATGTTGCATGCTTTTATGATGTGCATGCATATACATTTGGTGGTAGCTAATTTCCATTGTGTGAAATTAGTGAGTCGGCCAATAATCGTTGTCGAGTTGGAATGGGCGGTGAGGCGTATCTGTGTCTGAGTAGGAATAGGGCAGATGTTGATACCGGGTCCGAGTTGGAATGGAATAGTATGTGAATTTAGTTCACTTTTGGTACCACATGCAGAGAGTCTTGCATTTCATTTGTTGAATAGATGAATAGATCTGATTATGTTGAATAGGGTGGAATAATAACTTATAAAATTCTCTTATTTTATGAATTTATAATGCATTTTAATTATGATGAAGTCTCACCCTTACTTTGATGATTTCAGATTGAAGATTTAGCGGCTTAGGAGTTGGTGATGGCTCGTAGAGCTGTGTTTTTTATTTTATCACGTGTCGGTGTCATGCTCTGGTCTTGTAACATTGGGAACGCTTGTCTTTAGAGTTATCAGTTAAACTCTGTTTTTTTGACTGATGTTGTTTGGATAATCATTTTATAACATTGACCATATGGATGGTATTTTATTTGGTTTTGAATTATCCAAGTGTGAAGTAATTCCGCTTTGTTAAACATGTACTTCTTTTAAATGGAATTGTGTTCCCATGATAACATGTCATTGTATTTGAAATTTTATTTTTAATTAATTGCGACGCCCTTTAATGCATGTTAACTCTGAAATATTATATAAATCGTGGGGGTATTTAGGAGGGTGTTACAAGCCATACCCTATAGCTTTCTCTTGGGCTTCATACAAAGACCCTCGATGACCCTCGGAATGCCTCCTCTTGGGCTTACAATACAAGGACCCCCGAGCTTCATAAAATCATCCCCTTTCAATAACAATTTCTCCTAGAGATTTAGACTTGTATGATCTTTATGAAAGAAGTATCTCATCTATAGCATCACATACAAATCAACACTTTTTCAAACACTTTTTTCAAACAAAACATCTTTTAATTGTAAGTGGCAACGCTTGTACCCTTAAGCAAAATGTCCAATGCTTACAGTGAAAGATTCAATCATTTTTCAAACATCTTTCTTAACTTGTAAGTGGTAACGCTTGTACACTCAAGCAAAAGACGTAATGCTTACAATGAAAGATTTAATCCATCAACTTTTCAAAAATGTATGTGATGAAATAGATTAGATACATTTTTTCATTAAGATGACATTTGTCTTTGTCTCTTAATAAAATCACCATTTGCTTCCACTAGCATAAGTGGGAACTACGATTGCTCTAACTTTCTCAATCTCCCTTTGAGAATACGTAGGCACAAGGTCTCACCCTTGGCGAGCATACTTCTTTCTCCCTCAAACCAAACAAACCCTAGTTCCCTTATATATGAACTACAGATGCTCTGATTCCCACTAGGGGATATATATGCAGAGGATCCCAATGTTCTTTGTGAGCATAATAATTATAACAAAACTTAGTTTCCTGCTTAACCTACCTTTCTTAAATTTCAAAGGAGAAACTTTCCCAAAATAGAGTAGCAAATAAAACACACAAACATACAAAATATGCATTAAAAAGTTCCTATAGAAAACTATATATATATATAGGATGCTAATACCTTCCCTTTATATAACCAACCCTCTTACCCTGGTCTCTCCCCAACGCATTGCGTCTAGTTCACGCTAGTCGCGTCGCATATCATTATTTATTTAGAGTATTTTAGCTTTCCCCTTTTCTATCTTATTTTATTATTTAGAAACAATAAAGCTTGGTGCTCACGACATCTTTTAAAATAAAAAAATCAAAAAGAGTAAATCATTTTGAGCCTGCGATTCGAATTCTAATTCGATTCCCTCATTCGTCACTTTTTACCGCGAACAGGATGACAATCTACTAAAGAGATGACACATATGTACTTGTTTTCGGGAATAAATGCAACCTAAATAAGTGATATTTGAGCAAACATTGAAAAATGCAAGAATGCGTTAATGATGCAATTATGTATGAATAATGAATGTCATGAATGTCATATGCATGTTGACGATACTTGACAAGACAACAAAGCATATTTGGAGAAAGGACCACAGTCGCAGTTCAATCAGATGCTCAACAAAATCTTCAGCAATGTGTAGATATCAATGGTGATGAATCAGAATTTGCATGCTTTAGCCTTCTCTGGGGAGAAAAATCATTTTTCACTGGCAGTGCTAGATTTGGGAATTCTTTTTCGATAAGAATATTGTTGCTTGATAATATCTTTCGGGGAAGAGAAAACTTCTAAGTAGTTGTTTATCCCTATTTTTTGATGTTGAAACACTCATGGAGTTAATTGTTGATGTTCCTTCTATGTTCACAATTCAAAGGAAAATTTTGCTTTTATTTCGAAAAGTTTAGAAGTAAAAATTCATTTAAAACTTTTTTTCTGTTTTTGTTTCAAAAGTGATTATCATAAGAAAAAACGTTATTTTGCAAGATAGAATAAAATAAGAATTTCAAACAAATGGGCATATGGCTCGAATTTTATTTTATTGGATTATTTCAAACAAAAGGAGATATTTGTCAAAATCCAATTTTTTCCAAATGGGCCTATAATTTTATGATCTAAACTTGATCATAATATTATTTGTGACCTATTGATGCCTTGCCATGACCACTTTCTATTTTATTGATTTATTTTTGGATTTAAAACCATTTAATTCAAAATTAAATTATATAAAATAAGAAAATAAGATATATTTTCAAAAGGATTGGATTTTCATCAAACTTGAGGTCCAAGATAGCCCACAATACTTGCCAATTTCGTGCTAGCTTGCATATGGAAGAGAAAATCAAAATTTTTCCAAAATTTGATTTTATTTGAAAGGAATTAATTTCACATTGAATACCATATCTTTTTTCACTCTCTTTGCACTCATTCCTCACTCTATAAATACCAAGCACGCTGCACAAGACAAGGGACGAAACCCTAGCCTCTACAACAACCCTTACTTTGCTAAAAATTTTCTCAAAATTGTCAAAATCGTGTTTCAAATTCCAGCCACTTTCAGCCATCCAAAACCATTCCATTGTGTTCCTGAGGTAATTTGGAGTAAGTATACATCATTGCCCATGGTTGAAACTGCTTGAATCGTGCCATACACATTCATACATATTCAAAATTTTCTTGATTTTGCATTTTTATTATCTGTGTGTTTTAATCGAAACTAACCACTCTAATGTGTTCATGAGGTTCCATAGATGAGATCTGGGCCATCGTTGCGTAGCTTGAACGTCAGAAAATCGATTTTCCATGTTTAGGGTTCTTAAACTGATGAGCTTCGAACTGGTAGTTAGAGGCATTTTCAATCGAAACTAATGCCACCATTGGATTCGCAGGGGTCAATTTAGGGGGGTAGGGTATCCCTTTGCCTTTTAATCTTCGTATTTTGCAGGTTTCGATTTCAGGTTGGCCGGAGAAGACGACCGGAGCTAGGGCTCCGGCGTCGTTGACGTGGTCTGACCGGTGAAGGCTGGCGTGGCGCGAGGGAGATCTCTGATTCGTCCATTCGTTATCACTGGGGTCCACACGAATGACTCTGTTTTGAATTCAAACTCATGACACGTAAACCCTTAAAAATAATTCTTTGTATTTTCATGACACGAAAGACATGTTGGCGCAGTGGTTAAGGCGTTTGGATTGGAAGATGCTCTCAGAGGTCACAGGTTCGAACCTGGTCAGGACCATATTATTTTTCTCTTTTGTAAAAGTAACTCTTTTTCATATTTTTCTTTTTTTTTCTTTAATATTTTCCATCCAATTTATTTTATCTTTAACATTTTTTATCATGCATCTAAAAAACTCCAAAAATATTTATTTTTTGCATAATCATCAGAAAAATATTTATTTAATTTTTAATATAAAAATTATTATTTTTGCATGCATATTTAATTTAATTTCTAATTAATCATTTAAATAGCTTTTAATTGTTTTTTAAATTATCAAATCAACTCCAAAAATTCCCAAAAAAATTATTTTATCATATTAATGTCATTATTAACACAAAAACGTTTTCTCATTCAAAAATACTTATTTTTGCTAACATTTCCCTCTTATGCAATTTTCTTCCGTTTTCCGATTTTGCATCTGTTCACAGGTTATACCGTTTCGGATGATTTTTATTGCTTTTCTTTTCCAATTATGTAATTGCCTATGGGATGTAATAGTTTAATTAGGACTTTTCTTTTCCGCACTTTTAATTATGTATCTGCCCCAAAGCCATGTAATAGCGTAGGACTTTACTTTCCGCACTTTACCTTCCGCAATTTACTTTCTGCACCCTATAAACTCCTAGTAATTAGGCGTGTATGGCAAGATAAGATTGGACATAGATCACTCATAATTTCAAGATAACATATCTGAATTTGACACACTCTCTTCACACATGCACCCCTTAGGGTAATTCTCTCTCGTTGCCTTTACGAATACAAATGGTCAAGTCCCTCGAACGTAGAGGTATTCTAGCACCGTTACCTTCAAAACAAATCATCATAGTTCCTTCGATACAAAGATCATAGACCCACGATGTCGCCTACGAATACATGATCTTGACCCTCGATGGTCGCCTATGAAAAATGATGATAGTCCCTTCGAATGTGTTAGGATACTTCCTACAAGTTGCCTTCTATGACCACCCGATGTCCCTTCTAATGTCCCGCTTACATCCAACGAATAGGGCTACCTATCAACTAATGATATGGATAACACTATTCTAAAGGAAAGTAAAGTAACACGAAAACGACCATTCTGAGTAGGTAATAAGACTTTTAGTTGCTTGCTCAATCAAATACTTTTCACACCTCACACTTTTGTCAAAGTTCAAACACTTTTCAAAAACGAAACATTTCCGAACACTTTCTATACATTCCCACATGAATCATTACAAAGTCAAAGAGAAATGCCTTTTTCAAAACATTTTTCTCAAACACACAGAAAGCACTTTTGAAAATGATCTAAGAGCAACTAAGAGCCCGTAGATAACTACGGATGAAAAGGGGTGCTAATACCTTCTCTTTTCATAACCTTCTCCCTTACTCAGAATCTAACGAAAGTCTTTTCCTGTTCTTTTCACCTTCCCTTAATTGGATAAAAGAAAAGTCGATGGCGACTCTTGCTATCCGCACATTTGCGATACAAAAATCTCAAAGTCAGTTCACAGACATGTAATTGGCGACTCTTGGGAGACACCTAAAGAGAATACCTTAGGGATTTTTTAGAACACTTCTACTGCTTTCTGTTTGACTTGCTTGCTTTATCTTTAAGGGTTGCTTGGGTATTATATTTGTGGGGGATCCTACACCCGGATCCGGGTTTCCTTTTAGGTAAGTAGCAATAAATCGTTGCGACCGTTAGACGTATATCAAAACGGTCAACATGATGGCTACGTTAGTGTGACACTTTGGATGTCCTGATACTCTTCATTCCCAAGTTGAGGATAGTATTTGGCTTCTGCGTGGTGTCATCAAGCACTAACTAAACATTTAGAACCTTAATTGACCCATCTTGGCCATTAGAAGGTAGTGAGATGGCCGACTTTGGTGTAGACCGAGGTTGGCTGATACTCGATGCTACGCTCATTAAGATCAGACTTTTGGGATATTTTTGGTCGACCACTTGGTAGTCGTATTGAAATAAACGCCTACGAGAAAGATCAATGATATGAGATTCCTAGAACCCGGTTACTATTATAGGACAGGATGAACCAACTCAAACTTTTGGTGGGGTAATCACCTATACCTCTTGCAAGCCTTAAACCTAGGCTCATTGTGTGAATTGTTTGTGTGTGCTAAACATGACATCATGACATCATCACATTGCATATCATTTCTAACTATTTCAAGGACCTAGGGATTTATCTTTGCTCTGTTTTGTAGGGATTATGGCTTCTAGAAAGACTATCAGAATCAACTTCATGGGTATACCTTCTCAGCTCAAAGAATCGGTTTCAGAGATTCCCGATCATGCTTAGTTCATCAAAAGACATGGTTATCTGCTTTACTTGGTTATCTCCAGTTTTGAAGAAGATATGATGCATGTCCTATTTCAGTTCTTTGATCCGAAACACCATTGCTTTACATTCCCAGATTATCAGTTGGTTCCTACCTTGGAAGAGTTCTCTAAGCTACTTGGGATACCTATTCTTGATCAAATGCCATTCACCGGTTTAGAAAAGGTTCCTAAGTACGAAGACATTGCATCAGCATTACATTTAAAGCGCTCAGACATTGAAGCCAATTGGGAAACAAGAAGCAGAGTTAAGGGTTTACTTGCTAAGTTCCTAATTAAGAAAGCCGAGAATTCATCAAAGTTATGAGTTTCCATGCATTCAAAGACATTGTGGCCTTGCTAATCTATGGTTTGGTTCTATTTCCTAACTCGGATCAATTCATAGATGTCAACGCCATCAAGTTGTTTCTTACTCACAATCCTATTCCTACTTTACTTGGAGATATCCTACATTCTCTCCACACTCGTACCATCAAAAGACAAGGAACTCTCATGTGTTGCATACCGTTACTTTCCAGGTGGTTTATTTCGCACCTTCCTCCGTCAGTTTTGAAGAACGAACAAAGGATGAAGTGGTCTCAAAGACTAATGTCACTCTCTCATTCAGATATCCGTTGGTGTCTTTTCTCTCAAAAGGACTTCACATTCATTGAGCTTTGTGAAGAATTCCCTAATCTACAACTCCTTGGCATAAGGGGAGGTATCACTTACAACCCTTCTCTAGCTCTACGTCAGTTTGGTTATGCTCGAAGAGATGATCCTCACGATATGCTTCTCCAAGATGTTGTGTTCGACTACAACCACGATCTCCAAAATTACCGACGAAGGTTCATACACGCTTGGGGCATGGTAAAGAAGACTGATACCAAGACTTAGGGGCACCAAAACTCAATTCCTTGGGAACCTTACCTCAAATGGGTGCAAGCTCGAGCTCAAAACCTCATGATGCCATTCACGCCTGTTCTACCAGTAATTATGGAACCTGTTGCTATAGGTGACGTACCCTATACTGTTCTCCATCCTGACATGCCTACTGATCTTGAAGACTTGAAGAGATCCTGGATTTAGCTTAGAGAAGAAAGGGATACCTTCGAAGCTCAGTGCTATGCAAGTGAGAAGAAAGTGCTAGAGTTGACCAAGCTACTTCACGAGGAGTGAAACATCAACGCCTACCTCGGCACCAAAAGGAAGCGCCCGTGGGAGACTTAGAGCTTTAGGATTTTTATGCTTTCCTTTTATTGTTTTGAACTATCTATTGTACTTAAAAAGAAAAAGAATAAAATGAGAACTAATAAATGTTTGTTCGTGCTTGTTTAACAAATTTAAATCTCTAAGGTCCTTCAAAACATTGCATTGCATCTGCATAAACATCGCATATGATAGCATGACATCTCATAACAGGTACATTGAAGATTGGTTTTCTCATTCTCTCGCTATTTATTTTAGCAGAAATGGCTCTTGAACAAACTGTCAAAGATCTCCAGGCTCAGAATGCTCAGTTCCAGGAGATGTTCACCAGCTTGGTCCATGGCCAAGAGGATCTGAAGAAGCTCATCAATAGAAAGTAGAGGGTCGTTGGTGTTCTCAACATGGGCAGACGATACAAAGGTGGTCCTAAAGTGGTCAGCCGGATAGAGCTCTCAGAAGGAAGTGTCAAGAATGAGGGGAGTGTCAAGGGCAATGAAGAAGGCAGCCAGCGTGAGCCTGAGAAAGAGAGAGAGGATCACTATGACAATGACCAGTACTCTGATGAAGATGACAAGTACAAGAAACTTGAGGACCGACTGAATGCTGTGGAAAACCTGAAGATGTCCGGGCTGAATTTTGATGATTTGAGCCTTGTCCTTGGTGTGATGATTCCTCCCAAGTTCAAAGTTCCATATTTTTCCAAGTATGATGGCATGTCTTGTCCGAAGCTGCATTTGAAATCCTATGTCTAGAAGATCAACCCCCACACTGATGACAGAAAGTTGTGGATGAACTATTTTCAAGAGAGTTTGTCCGAAACTCAATTGGAGTGGTATTATCAGCTAGAGAATGATCGTATCCGTACTTGGAGTGACTTAGCAGATGCTTTCTACAGGCAGTATGAGTACAATGCTGAATTGACACCCACTCGCATGCAACTACAGAGCATGTCTATGGGTCGTGATGAGAAGTTCAAAGAGTATGCTCAGAAATGGAGAGATCTAGCAGGCAGAGTTCAGCCACCCTTGTCCAATAGGGAGTTGGTTGATATGTTTATGGGAACACTGACAGGCCCATTCTTTAATCATCTGATTGGAAACTCTTCAGCCGGATTCACCGAGCTGATATTGACAGGAGAACGCATTGAAGCTGGTATCAAGAGCGGAAAGATTCATGTAGAGACATCTTCAAATGCTGCGAAGAGATCTTTTGGTGGTAAGAAAGAAGCTAATGCTGTGTATGGTCAGAAAAGCCGAGCAAGACCGACCGCGCTCAATCTGTGGGGAAGTTGTGATCTCCAATCCTACATCAGCACAACATTAGCGAGACAACGCGCATAACCAGAACGCACCACGAAGACAGTTTACGAAGATCAACATGCCATTGTCGCAAGCCTTGCAACACATGTTGAAAGCAGAGTTGATTACTTTGAAGGATCCTCCTCAGAGTGTCAACACTTCCTCTCAGAGATACAATCCTAATGCTAAGTGTGCTTACCACTCCAATAGCCTAGGGCACGACACTGACAACTGTTGGGCTCTGAAGAACAAAATTCAAGATATAATTGAAGCTAAGCAGATTGAGTTTGATCCTCCTGTTGAGACTCGGATGTGATCAACGCGCCTATGCCTAACCATGACAAAAGTTTCAATGTTGTTGGTGAGGATACTTACGTTTTCAACATAGATGACTTGACCATTCCTCTGATGACTGTTAAGAAGAATTTGTTGCAAGCCGGTATCAATCCAGGATGCCCAGAGAATTGCCGTTGGTTCCCATCTGCACCTGATGGTTGTGCTTGGTTGAGAAGACGTGTTCAGTGCATGATGGATAACCGTGAGATACTATTCCTGAAACCACCTGTGGAGAGTTTGTGTGAAGACATGTCTAAGAAACTGAAGATCGAAGATGTGAATGAAACTGCACCGTTTGCATGGGATACCTTGGGGCAGCCAAGTGGAAAGTTTGATTACATGGTGAAGTATACTGTTCCCGAAAGTTACAAAATTCCTATTGAGGATGTTAAGGCGACCGGATGGGGAGACAATTTCCCAGAAGACTATGCTGGTGTTAACACAATAAGGATTTCCTCTGCTGATTCTGTGCCTAGAGTGGCACCTCTCATCATTACTTCTCCCAGACCAGTTCCATATTCCTCTGGCAAAGCTATCCCTTGGAACTATGGAGCTGAGGTTTACTATCATGGCGTCAAGCAAGACCCTCTGACCATTGAGGACCTTACAGTTGAAGCTACCATTCCTGACATTGACAATATCACCGGATCAAGAAAGTGACCAGAACCGGAAGGGTATTCTCTCCAGATATCTCTCCTCCAAAAGACACTGCGACTCCAGCTCGGGTTCCAGCTATTCAACCAGTTCTCGAGACTAGAGGGAAAGAACTAGTGACTCATCCTGCTCAGCCAGAAGTACCAAAGGAAGTTATTGAGGACACCTCCAAACGAGAAATGGAGAAAATTCTGAAGATCATCAAGAAGAGTGACTACAATATTGTGGAACAGTTGGGACAGACTCCGTCCAAGATATCCATGCTTGCTCTGCTCTTGTGCTCTGAGGCCCATGCTAAAGCCTTGTGAAGTTTCTGAAGAATGCTCACGTACCGCAAGACACTACTACTAATCAATTCGAAGTTTGTATTGCTAGCCTGGCTGCCAATAACGGCGTAGGCTTCTCTGATGATGATTTGACTCCTTCCGGAAGGAAACATAACAAAGCCTTGCACATCTCTGTTGAATGCAAGGGCGTTACATTGTCTCATGTTTTAGTGGATACCGGTTCTGCTTTGAATATCCTTCCAAAGACAGATTTTGATCGACTTGATGTTGAAGTGTTGGTTCTGAAGCCCAGTGACATAATTGTGAGAGCTTTTGATGGTTCTAAGCGAACAGTACTTGGAGAGCTCACTCTGCCTGTTAAAGTCAGTTCCTAGACTTTTGACTCCACTTTCTTTGTCATGGACATCCGTCCAACTTACTCTTGCCTACTCAGACGCCCTTGGATACATGGGGCAAGCGCTGTTACCTCTACCTTACATTAGAAACTGAAGTACCCGGTGAAAGGGAAAGTTGTTACAGTATATGGTGAAGAAGAATATATGGTCAGTCATCTACAGTCATTCCTATACCTCGAGGTGGAAGGTGAATTCTTCGAGACTCCCTGTCAAGCTTTTGAATCAATACCCAGAGTCATGCCTGCTGACTCTCCTGTCACTCTTGAAGTTACGCAAGTTCCGCCTAGGATGGCCTCGCTGAAGGATGCTCAAGCTGCTGTTGAAGAAGGAGGTAGTACTATTTGGGGTCAGCTCCCTAATCTTCCTTTCAAATCTGACAAGACTAGTTTAGGCTTCACCATCAGAGGTCAGAAGATGATACGTCGCGAACGTGCCGGCCAACTTCCTTTCCGTATCAGCGAGAATGGAATCCATGCTATAGAAGACGACGACAGCGACTTCGACATCAGCGAGTGGATCTTCCCAACTCCTGACAACGGACTCAGCAATTTGAAGACTGAAGACGTCATACCAATCTGCTTTAGACAGGAGTAATTGCTTTTGTTTTTGTTTTGCTCTTCGTATTTTCTATCTTTTGAACAATAAACTCTAAAGCCTAGTGCCTTGCCCGAGGCATCATGGCTCGTTTGTGAGGGTTATTATCTGTCATTTGCATATTTTCATTCAATAAAATCGTTGGACTTTTGCATTCAATTGTTGCTTTCTTTCTTTTACTTTATCACCCCTTCAAAAAGCTATGTGTTTCTTACACACACCCACGTGATACACTACAGAATCACTCCGAATCTCGTTGATAACAGCTATGCTATTGCTAAATATGACTTCGATAATCCGATCTACCAAGCCGAAGACGAAAGTGAGGAAGATTGTGAAGTGCCAGGAGAACTTGTCAGACTGCTACAGCAAGAAGAACGAGTTATACGGCCACACGAAGAGTCAATTGAGGTTGTGAATTTGGGTACTGATGAAGACAGAAAAGTGATCAAGATAGGAGCGGGTCTTGAGAACAGTGTTAAAGAAAGATTGGTTCAGATGCTACGAGACTATATTGAGGTTTTTTCTTGGTCATACGAAGACATGCCGGGTTTAGACATTGATATTGTGGTACACCGATTGCCGACAAAAGAAGGTTTTCTCCCAGTAATACAGAAGGTTCGTCGCATGCGTCCTGAGATGTTAGAGAAAATCAAAGCTGAAGTTATGAAGCAGTTCAACGCCGGTTTCTTAGATGTTACTTCTTATCCACAGTGGGTTGCAAATGTGGTGCATGTGCCCAAGAAGGATGACAAGGTACAGATGTGTGTGGATTACAGAGATCTGAACAAAGCGAGTCCGAAAGACGATTTTCCACTTCCTCATATTGATGTTCTGGTTGACAACACCGCTCAGCATAAGGTTTTCTCCTTCATGGATGGTTTTTTCGGTTACAATCAGATTAAAATGGCTCCTGAAGACATGGAGAAGACTACTTTCGTTACACAGTGGGCCACTTTCTGCTACAAGGTTATGCCGTTCGGACTGAAGAACGCAGGTGCCACTTATCAGCGTGCTATGGTTACATTATTTCATGACATGATTCATCACGAGATAGAGGTCTACGTCGACGACATGATAGCTCGATCACAAACTGAAGAAAAACATCTTGATCATTTGCGGAAACTGTTTGATAGGTTGAAGAAGTACAGACTAAGACTTAATCCCAACAAATGCACCTTTGGAGTCAGATCCGGAAAACTCCTAGGGTTTGTTGTCAGTGGAAAAGGTATTGAGGTTGACCCCGCCAAGGTTAAAGCTATTCAAGAAATTCCAGCTCCCCACACCGAGAAGGAAGTCAGAGGGTTCTTGGGCCGATTGAATTACATTGCCAGATTCATTGCACATCTAACTGCTACTTGTGAGCTAATCTTCAAGTTACTGAAGAAAGATCAAGTGGTGGAATGGAACGACGATTTCCAGATCGCTTTTGACAAAATCAAGGAGTACCTACAGAATCCTCCTATCCTGATGTCGCCCGCCGAAGGAAGACCTCTAATCATGTACTTGACAGTGTTAGAGAACTCAATGGGGTGTGTGTTGGGGCAACATGACGAGTTTGGTCGAAAAGAGTATGCAATATACTACCTTAGCAAAAAGTTTACCGACTGTGAAACAAGATACTCACAGCTCGAGAAAACTTGCAGCGCTTTGGCTTGGGCTGCTCGTCGACTAAGACAGTATATGTTGACTCACACTACCTTGTTGATTTCCAGGATGGATCTGATAAAATACATATTTGAGAAACCAGCTCTCTCCGGAAGAATAACAAGATGGCAAATGATCTTGACCGAATACGACATCCAGTACACTTCTCAGAAAGCGATCAAAGGAAGTGTAGTAGCCGATCATTTGGCTCATCAAGCCGTAGATGACTATCAGTCTATGCAATTCGATTTTCCAGACGAAGATGTTTTACTAGTTACAGATTGCGAAGAACCAGGACCAGACGAAGGACTTGAACAAGGATCCCGATGGACCATGGTCTTTGATGGAGCCTCAAATGCACTTGGCAATGGCATTGGCGCCATCATTACATCTCCTACAGGCGGACATACTCCTTTTACCGCCAGATTGTGTTTCAGTTGCACTAACAACATGGCCGAATACGAAGCGTGCATCATGGGCATCAAAGCTGCTATTGACTTAAGAATCAAGTTCTTGCAAGTGTATGGAGACACAGCTTTAGTGATCAGTCAGATTAAGGGCGAGTGGATACGAGGCATCCGAATCTCATTCCATATCGAGAGCATGTTTTGAGTTTGATCCCCTACTTCGAAGAGATCACTTTCAATCATATTCCACGAGAAGAGAATTAGTTGGCAGACGCATTGGCTACTATGTCGTCTATGTTCAAAGTTAGATGGGACAATGAGGCTCCCTAGATTATCATTGAGAAGTTTGACGAACCAGCGTATTGTTATGAGCTTGATACAGAAGAGAAACCTTGGTACTACGACGTGAAAAGATATCTTGAGACTCAGGAATATCCCGCAGGGGCATCTGTCAATGATAAGAAGTTCTTGAGAAGATTTGCATCCAAATTCTTCCTCAGCAATGACATCTTATACAAACGCAATCACGACCTGTGCTTACTCCGCTGTGTAGACCGGAAAACAGCGGAACGTATTATGGAAGAGTTACACGAAGGCGCATTTGGTGCCCACTCCAGTGGTCATACGATGGCTAAGAAGATTTTGAGAACAGGTTATTATTGGTCCACCATGGAATCTGATTGTCACCGCTATGCTCGATCTTGTCACAAATGCCAGATTTATGCAGACAAAGTGCACATACCTCCAGTACCTCTGAATGTTCTAACAGCTCCTTGGCCTTTTGCAATGTGGGGCATTGACATGCTTGATGAAATCAAGCCCACCGCTTCCAACGGACATCGTTTCATCCTTGTGGCAATTGACTATTTCACCAAATGGGTAGAAGCAGCCTCGTTTGCATCTGTTACCAAGAATGTTGTGGCTCGATTCATCAAACACAATCTTATCTGTCGGTATGGCACTCCTGAAAGGATTATCACATATAATGGCTCTAATCTCAACAACAAGATGATCACCGAACTCTGCACGCAGTTCAAGATCAAGCATCACAACTCTTCTCCTTATCGGCCTAAGATGAATGGTGCAGTAGAAGCCGCCAACAAGAACATTAAGAAGATTATATAGAAGATGACAGTGACTTACAAAGATTGGCATGAGATGTTACCATTTGCTCTTCATGGTTATCGCACTACAGTACGAACATCAACAGGGGCAACCCCTTTCTCTCTTGTATATGGTATGGAAGCGGTCCTACCAATCGAGGTTCAGATACCCTCAACCAGAGTCCTCCAGGACGCAGAGTTAGGAGAAGACGATTGGATCCAAACTCGCCTTGACCAGATTAATTTGATTGATGAGAAACGACTCACATCCATTTGCCATGGACAGATCTATCAGAAGCGAATGATCAGAGCATTCAACAAGAAGGTCAAGCACCGAGTTTACCAAGTCGGTGATCTAGTAGTCAAGCGCATCATCCTTCCACAAGGTGATCCCAGGGGCAAGTGGACTCCCACCTACGAGGGACCATTTGTAGTCAAGACAGTATTTTCCAGCGGAGCTGTGATACTTAGCACCATGGACGGTGAAGACTTCCCACACCCTGTGAACGCAGACATAGTCAAAAAATATTACACATAAAAGAGACTCGCTAGGTCGAATGGCCTAGGCAAAAATAAGGGCGTCCTGGCGAACCAAAAGGGTTCGGGAAAAAGTTAGGGATTTAAGCGTACGACTATGTCTCATCCGGATCACCTATCTACTTCCAGACTACTATCAGCATTCAAGATTCAAATGGCGAAGATCAATTCACTAACTTTCTACTGACAGCAAGGAGATGAGATAGTTGAAATATATGAGTACTAGCATAGTTGGAACTTAACGAGATTGTTTCCGCATAGCTTTTTACCTTTCTTGTGTACAAACTACTTGGCCATACGCCGCCTTTCAAATAAATACAAGTTTCTTTCTCTTTACAATTTTCACTGTTGTTGTTTGCATAAAGTCCAACATTTGCTTTGACTGATTATATGTATCTGACAATAAATATCTATTCACGAACATGCGAAAAGTGAACATACAAAAGTAATTACTACAGGCTCCAGGAATTGAGATGACGACGAAAGTCACCAAAACATTTTCCCCACATAGCATGATCCCCACAGAGGTGTCGCTCACAACAAACCTTTCCCAGCGGAGTATACGTTAGTCCCCGAGCAGTGATTCCACTCAACTAAACCATGTGAGAACGGATTTCCAAGCAGTAACGATTCATCACCAGCAGAGGTATCCCCAGCAGAATGTCTCTCAACAATCATCATTTCCCCGGCAACAGCAATATCCAGACTCGAAACTTGGTCAGATAGTGCATCGGAGGAAACCTACATCTTTTATTCCCCAGCCAGAGATTTCGACGGGCTCCAGATCCTTCTAACCCGGTCTCCCAGCAACTATCAAATACTCTCCAGCAGGATTTATGTGCAAGATCCCCAGTAAAGTACCTCCTAGATTCTCCCCAACAGGGTCTATGCACAAGATCCTAAACAGCGCGTCTCTCAACCTCTACCATCCTCAACAATATCTAGGCTCGAGACTTGGTCAGATAGTGCATCGGAGGAATCAAAGTTATCTTTCTTCTCAGGATTTCCATCCGTTTCATCCCCAAACAGAAGTCAGAAATCTCCAAGCAAAACATCCACATCTTCTTCAAGATGGATATGTTTTGAAATACCACAACATATATCATTCATACATTACTCATAAAAGTCATAATTTGTGTATATATCATTCATGCACATCGTCATGCATCATACCTTGTGTAATACGGTGAACTGACTTTGAGATTTTTGTATCGCAAATGTGCGGATAGCAAGAGTCGCCACCGACTTTTCTTTTATCCAATTAAGGGAAGGTAAAAAGTACAGAAAAAGACCTTCGTTAGATTCTGAGTAAGGGAGTGTTAGCTGAAGATTTTGATATCTTGTGGTTCGAAGAAGGATCATGGAGCTCGAGATGAGATGATGTTAAAGTATTCAGGGGAACATAGTGAATGTCATAGTTTGGAAAGAAAATAATTAGCCCTTCGAATGGATGTATTGAATTCCGGAGTGTCGAACGGAAATAATGGTGATATATGTAAAACAAGCTTCGATCGGGCAATAGAATTGTATCAGAGGAAATGGGTTCGAGATCGAAGTGAGTGATACATTTGAAATTCAAAACGCGAGCGGGATAAAAGGGAATTGAAACGCGCGCTGAAGAAACGGTTCGAAAACGTGGAAGCAAGAGAAGCATGGTGTGCTGCATGTTCTAAACGTGGCAAGATCTTATGGGTCAGACCGTTATGGTCGAATTAGTATAAATAGGAGTCTTAATGTTAGGATTTCGTGTGTCATATCTATTGTACTAAAATTCAGTCACATTCAAAATACCACATGGCTAGGGAAACGAATGCACGAATGATGTATGATGATTGCACCAAAGCTTTATTATTCAACAATGTATCTTTATCCTTCCAGTTTAACTTTATCTTGCATCAATGTCTTTTAAGTTTCTTTACTTTCAAAGTCATTTCATTTAAATGTTTTTCTACCATCGCTGAAGTTCTTTACTTTTCCAAAACTTTTACATTAACGTTATTTCCCGTAAAGCTTTTATACATTTGTTTACATTCTTTTACGTTTAAGCTACTTTGAAAATCTTTTACACTTTAAGAGTTTATTTGAATATTGTTGCATTTATATACTTTCTTGCCTTTTCGAATTTGAATGTTCTTGTTTGTTCGAACCAAATATACATTATTTACTTGATCATATCACTAAGTAATCGAAACGCATTTGAACCTATACAAAACATCCAAAAACAAGTCTCAAATATGGATCTTTATCTTAAGTTCATACCAACGGCCGATACCCCATAGGATCAATCTAGTCGATCCCGCAAGTTACCGAGGATTGAATAACATAATGCTTATAACGCTTATTCGATAGTTTGAAGACTAGCGGTTGTTTCACCGTAAATCACCGTGAACAAAATGGCACGCCCTGGGACGGAGTTTGGCCGTTATAAATTAAGAAAATTATAACCATAATTATTATAAAAATTTTTCCGAGTAAACAAATTTCATTGGTATATGAACCTTAGGAGTGGTAGAATAACTAATAGTAACCAACCTTTACCCGTAAGAAATCGAAATAATAGAATGTCTAATAATCAACAAGGGAACAAATGCCCCACATGGAAGCACTAATGCGTCTGCTTCGACGCAACGCCCAAGGCGATCCTTCGAATGCATACCAGCATCTTCGACTAGTAATATAGCCACGAATGGAACAAGTGGCATGTCAACAAACAATTCGATCTTGGGCAATACAGAACCATGGTTACCCCTGGGGATCCGTCCCACAACCAGGACACAAGCCCATTTCGCCACCCCACTACAAACTAGACCACCTAGTTTCGAGGGTAATAGACCCGAAACCCTTCTTATGGGATGCCAACATCTTTTATGGCGGCTTGCAAACTTCGACGTCAAATGCATCACCCCAATTAGGATCCGATCCGGGTTAATCAATTTCCTACGAATAACCAAGGTCCGGGGGTTATAGCGCCTACCCACCCTAACCACGTAAAACCAAATGGCTTTTAGGCAATTGATGGATGATAGTAACCATAACATGATAGGAGTATTAGCACAAACTATGCAAGAAATCTTGCCCCAATAGTTCGAACGTGATGTGACGAATAGAGAAAATGCGATAATATGAGTTGAATAGCGATTTCTTTGCTCCGCAGAGGCGAGAGAACCAGTCGTGGTTCGAGCGAACGCACCTATCATCGAACAAGCCATTGACCCATCCTATAGGCCGCTTAGAGAAGAATTTGACCCGAGGGCGGCACAAAGAGGAAATGCCCCAATGATCCGAGAAGAACCACTTAGGGAGTTGTAGAACCAGAGCGAGGATCGAAAGATATGATGCTCTGATTCGAGAGGAACCACAGAGGGAGTTGGGGAACCAGGGCCGTGCTCGAAAGGCAAGAGGCCCCTTCGAGAAGAACAACCTAGAGGAGTAGTTATGGTAGGTAGAAACCAAGATGCCGATGCGGTGGTCCATAGAATTCAAATGATAATATCTTGGCGTAAAATAACCTAACCACCATGATAGAATAATGGCCCAAAACGGTATTAATATTGTGATTAGGAGGCCAAATTATGCTTCTCCCATAGCGATTATGTGATGCATACCGACTTACCAAGGGGACACAAGATCCCTAAGTTTACAAAGTTCACCGGAGATACTAACGAATCAACATTGAACACATAGCCGTATCTCACCAAGGTGAGACATAACCAATAATGAGAACCTTAGGATTAAGTATTTCCCAGTTCCTCACGAAAAATGCTTTCACCGTTCACCACATTACCACCGGATCCATAGATACTGGGTCTTTTAGAAAGATTGTTCCATGAACAATTCTACATGGGACAATCCAAGATAAGTCCAAGGAACTAGCTAGTGTTAAGAGGAAGTTTATCGAACCCATAGACGAATACTTGAATAGGTTCACTATTGAAATCCAGATGTTTCACAAGAGTCCCGAACATGAATTAGTCGAAATGGCCGCTGGTGGCCTTGACTATTCGATTCGAAAGAAATTAGATACGCAATACTTGAGAGATATGGCTCAGTTGGCAGATAGGGTTCGACAAGTCGAAAGACTAAAGGCCGAGAAGGCCAGGGCTTTCAAAAGTAATAAGAAAGAAAGAATTTCCTATGTCGAAACCGAGGAAGTCGAAGACTGTCCTGATTTCGAGGAGGTCGAAGTGGACCTAGCAGAGTTAAAACAGGCCCCACCCTACTCTTGTAAACTATTGGTTCCCACAAAAGGGAAAGAAATTGTTGAAAATGAAAAAAACGACAAATTCCAAAGAAGGTGTACACCTTTGATGTGACAAAGTGTGATGAGATTTTGACCGCTTGTCAAAGATGGTCAACCGATTGTGCCATCGAATGTTAAAATACCTCCTTTAGATCAAAGAAAGAAAAGAGGATTTTGTAAATATCATAGTTTCTTAGGCCACAAAACCTCATGTTGTTTTCTTTTCAAGGACTTAATCGAATGCAATCAAAGAAGGCGACTAAAGTTTGCCGATAAGCCAAAGATGAAGGTAGACGAGGATCCTCCGATATTGCGACACCAACTACTCCGAGCCTGCAGCATGGGAGAAATAAATATGGTGGAAAACACCAAGGGTCAATACATTGAAAGATGAAAACACCGAGAATGAGAGTTGGGAACCGATCGGAGTCAATAATGGAGTCATCAAGACATCCACCAACAACCGAGGCTTCCGAAGCCAGCATCATTGGTTTCAAGGACATCCAGCACCGAGGGCCGGAGAGTCGTGATGAAATTGGTACAAAGCATCAAGGTCCGAGGCGCCAATTAGAAAAGGTCCAAATTACAAAGCAACTTTCCCGAGAAAGAGATCGGGATACTTTGGGAGAACCCGGAAGATTCGACTATCCGTAAAATATTCGCGCCGAGAGTGCAAAAATCCCAATCGAAGCCATCAAACCATCAGTGGGGAGATGAGGATACAAAAGATGGAGAGGTAGAAGGACACAAGCCCAAGAAGGAAGTTTGGGACACTGGGGAGCCTAGTGGCAAATCGACTACCGTGAAATACGCCCGCAGAGTTCGAAAATACAACTCAAAGACATCGAACCGTCAGTTGGGGAGATGATGAAAAGATGGAGAGGTGGATGTTAATATGGTGGACATGGAGAAACCTTGTTCGATATGCAAGAAATGGAGAAATATCTTGAGAAGGAAAATACAAAATGGAGGAAGGATATGCCGCAGATACGCTTAAAAAATTACCTCATGGTGTGCCACAAAGGAAACGAGATGATGCTTTGCCCCAGATGCAGATCATCCGCAACGAAGGATTGCTGCAGAGTTCGAAAGGAGCCAGGGCTCGAATCGCGCCAACGCGCCAAGACAATCAATTGTTTAGATGCTATCCTCGACCGAGAGAGTGTGTTGAATTTTAGTACGCTGCCAAGGGCAACGGCGTTTGATTTGCCCAAGGTGTTCAAAGAAGATATGACCAAAACATGGCAGGGCATTCAAACCATTCCTTTCGCGCCATGCCGGAATCACAAGGAGATGGGTCAAGAGTCGACTCCACGACAATCATAATCAAAGAAAGCCTGATAGTCCTTACCCCAAAGGTGCTCAAGAGTAACATCGTAATCCCCGCAAGTACCAACCGATAGATGGTCGCACGTCAAAACCAATAAGGGAAAGATAATCGGAGAAGCAATGAGCGAAATGCGCCACGCCATGGTGTACGAGACAGCTCAACAACAAAAGAAAAGAAGAGTTGAGGCTGGAAAACTATAAAGGGAAGAATCCCATGTCAAGATCCCAATGGCGAAGGCAACAACGTGTTCGAGAAGGAAATGCGGCTTGAAGAGGTAGTTTCACCAAGAAAGAGATGTCCAAAGACTAACAAACCAACGACAAGCAGCCCGAAAACAAACCTCTAGTTAGTAGGAGACTTTGTCGACACGAAACCCGATGGATCAAAAGAATATACCCAGGCCGAGGAAGATGAGGATATGTCGACAGATAACTTCAATCGAAGGAGAATCCTCACCAACCTAAACCGCAACGTAGTGTCCGTATTTACCTTCCAATTCGGCAAGAAACCAAATCAAGAACAGGAAGAGGATGATACCATTGATATGATGAAACATAGGCCGTTTGCTATTATGTCATGGATAATGGCGCCGTCGAAGAGCGTAATGCATTCTTCAACACCCGAGCCAAGAATGAAGAATCATCCAAGCCATTGTTCATTCGAGCAAAGGTTAATGCCCATGGTGTGAATAAGGTCCGTAGATGGAGGCGCAATGTTAATCTAATGCCTCATTTTATGTTAAAAAGCTGGAATACAAGAAAGTGATGTCAAACCGCATAACATGGTTCTATCAAATTATGAAGGAAAGTTGGTCAAACATTGGGAGTGGTGCAAGTGGAGTTAACCGCTGGTTCGAGCAGCAGCCCACCATGTTCATGGTAATCGGCCAAGGCCAACTACAACCCGCTGTTAGGAAGAGAATGGATTCATGGCGAGGGCGTTCTTCGCCAATGCACCAAAGGTTAGTGCTATGGAGAGAAGATGGGATAGTGGAGAACATTGAGGCGCATCGTAGTTACTTCATGACTACCAACCTAGTCAACAAAAGAAACTATGACAAGTATCTAGCACGAATAGCCCTTGTGCTCCAAATGAGGAGATGAACGGGTCGAGATGCACAATATTATATGACCCTTCGCCATGATGGCATGTATTGGGATAGAAAATAATTAAAGGAGATTAAGGACTCAAGGTACTTCGAGAAGACGCCGAAGGTCGAGTTCGACAAAGTGCTCATGATCGAGTCCTCCTTCTTCGAAAGGATTTCGCCTACATGGTCGAGAACAAATGGATAGCAGCCTTCGAGGTCAAATAGATAGTTGAAGAAAATAACATGAAAGGGGCTGGTTCGAAAGACTCACCGCGAAGAAAATGAAATAGAACAAAGGCTAGATGCCATATATGATACGTAACCCTGGTTTTAGAAGGATCCTACAAACATAGGTGCTAAGATGTTGGCACAGACCAACTCAAGAGGTAAATTTGGGGATGACAACACAAAAGAATAACTTATATAAGTGCGATCGGGTCCAAGTCTCAAGCAAGAGGTGATCAAATCCTCAAGCAAAATAAAGATTGCTTCGTGGGACTACGATTTAAATGCCCGGTTTGAAAAGAGAGTTAGTAGAGCATGACTTCCAATTAAGGATGGCAAGAAGCCCATCAAGCAAACTCCTAGGAGGTTCGCGCCAACAAGGCTCACGAAGATTAAAGCCGAGGTCGAAGGTTGCGCGCTGCAAGTTCATCGTAACCACAAGGTATGTCGAATGGTTAGCTAATATAGTGCCCGTTATTAAGAAAATGGTTCCTCGAGAATATGCATAGACTTTAGGGATTTAAATACGGCAACCCCAAAGACCAATACTCTATGCCCGTAGCGTAAATGTTAATAGACTCGCCGCAGGTTCAATACTTAAGCATGCTAGATGGATATTCCGTTATAACCGATTTTTATTGTCAAGAGGATGTTGCCAAGACAAGATTTCGCTGTCCAGAGCCTTAGGCACCTATGAGTGGGTAGTGATGCCTTTGGCTTGAAAAATGTCAGCCACTTACCAACGAGCAATGGATTCCATTTTTCATGATTTTATTGAGACTTTTATGTGTGTATATTGATGACATAGTCATCAAGTCTGCTCTTCGTAAACTCATCCGCACTATCTCGAGCCAATCATTCGAAAGAATGAGAAAACATGGCTTGAAAATGAATCCCCTTAAATGTGCATTTTTTGTACAGGCAGGCAGGAGACTTCCTGGGCTTTGTGGTTCATAAAAAGGGAATCGAAATCAACCAAAATAAGACAAAAGCCATCATGGAGACTAAAGCACCCACATCAAAAGAGAGTTGCGCCTCACTGGGAAGATAAATTTTCTTAGAAGATTCATCTCGAATCTAAGTGGAAAGACTCAAGCATTCTCTCCACTACTTCGCTTAAAACAAGGCCAAGCCTTCGAGTGGAGTCAAGTACATCAGGAGGCCTTCGATGAAATTAAAAGATACCTCTCTCAACCTCCTATCTTGTTCCACCTTCATGGGGAAAGCCCATGAGACCGTATATATCTCGCTTCAATTTACTATAGGTAGTATGTTAGCACAAGAAGATAGTAATGGCATCGAAAGAGCTATATACTATTTAAGTAGGTGCTAAATGATGCGTAAACTAGATATAGTAACATAGAAAAGTTATGCCTATGTTTATACTTCTCTTGTATGAAACTTAAATATTATATAAAGCCTGTTGATGTTTATGTCTCCTCTCATTTCGATGTTATCAAACACATGCTGTCAAAACCAATTATGCATAGTAGAGTGGGTAAATGGGCTTTAGCCCTAATGTAATATTCTTTAACCTTCATGCCTTGAGTCGTGGAAAGGCCAAGTAATTGCCGACTTCATTGTGGATCACCACCGTCGAAAAGACCATTATGGGTTATGTTGGGACGCAACCTTGGAAATTATACTTTGATGGTTCGACTCACAAAGAGGGTAGTGGTGTTGAGTTCTTATAATTTCTCCTCAAGGAATTCCAACAAAATTCAAGTATAAATTGATGGCCTCGTTGCTCAAACAATGAAGTCAATACGCGCTTATTGTTGGACTTGAAGCTTTGTTGAATTGGGGCAAATCAAGTCGAAATTAAAGGTGACTCAGAGTTAGTGGTCAAACAAATAACAAAGGAATATAAATGCATAAAGGAAAATTTGATGACATATCATCATAGCTAATGATTGATCAAAAATTCAATACATGAATATCCAACATATACCAAGAATAGAGAATCAAGAAGCAAATGACCTACATAAACATGTATATCCAACATATACCAAGAATCAAGAAGCAAATGACCTAGCAATTGGTTTCAGTTATAAAGTCTCTACAAAAACTTTAAAGAGTTGATCGAAATAAGAGGTAGGGTTATGGCTACCAGACTAACACCATCAGATTTAGAAAATATTAAGTTAGGTTGTAGTGGTAAAGATAGATTCGAAGTGTTAGCCATAAACACCGTATCAGATGCAGATTGGCGAAGCCCAATTGTAAGCTATCTAAAGGATCCAACCTTAAACACAGATAGAAAAACGAAATATAGAGCATTATCATATGTCCTTATGGGAAATGAATTGTTCAAGAAGACCCAAGAAGGTGTATTGCTCAAATGCCTAGGAGAAAGTGAGGCGATCTAGCATTATCAAGTTCATAATGGGGCATGGGGTACATCAAGCAGTGCCACAAGATGAAGTGGTTGCTATTTCGATATGGTATAATCGCCTAGCATGCTCAAAGATTGTATAGACTTCGCTAAAGGATGTGAAGAATGTCGAAACATGCAGGATTCAACATGCTCCCGCGAGTGAGCTGCATTCGATCATTAAACCATGGCCCTTAGAGGATGGGCGTAGATTTAATAGGAGAAATCAATCCCGCCTCGCCTAAAGGTCAAGTACATCTTGGTAGGAATAGATTATTTTACTAAGTGGATCAAGCGATACCACTAGTAGCTGCAGATCAAGAAGCTATTATTGAATCATACGTAAACAAATAATCTATAGGTTCGATTGCCGTAGCATAACTACGCACCAAGGGTCCAGATTTATCGGTAGAAAGATGCAAGAGTTCGCTCAGAGATGGGATTTAGACTATCGACATCAACACCATATTATGCTCAAGCAAATGGTCGTCAAGCCCAACAAAGTAATAATTGGTTTGATCAAAAACACATTGGTAAAAAGCCAAAGAATTGGCATAAAACTTTAGACCAAGTACTATGGGCCTGAGAACATCTCCTAAAGAAGCTACCAATACTACACCTTTCCAACTAACATTTGGCCATGATGCGCCTTGCTCAGAAATTCATCTACCGTCAATCCAAAGACAACATGAACTCCCTCGCCATTATATTGGGAAATGATGGTGAATGAGTTAGTTGAGTTAGACGAAGTCGACTACATGCATTGGAAATCCTAATGAGGCAAAAGGAAAGAGTGGCTGTGGCATATAACAAAAGAGTAAAAGGTAAGACATTCAACGTTAATGACTTAGTATGGAAAGTCATATTGCCCATGGACAAAAAGAATAAAGCATGGGTAAATGGTCACCTCATTGGGAAGGCCCTTTCGAATAGCAAAAACGCCGAGCAATGCGTATGAAATAGAAGAACCGCAGATGATAAACGAATCCTAAAGGTAAATGGGAAATATTTAAAGAAGTATAAACCATGCCGCAGGAGATTCAATACTAACGATGTAGTCATAATATTATAATGAAGTGCCAAATGGTAACATAATTGCCAAAATGGCATTGTTCAAGCTGCTATTAATAAACATGTCAATCAAAATATAAGAGTTACAAAATAAACAAGATTCAAAATGGGATTGTTCCTCACCGGTCGAAGATATTCTTGAAAGACTCAAGTCTTTGTTGGTAAAGCCCGCACCTTCGAGGATGGCAACTTCACCTTTGAGTTGCTCACCGCTCGCTTCAAAGAAGGCCCTTGTTAAGAAGTTCTTCGAATCGATTCTCAAAGGTGTTGGACTCGTAGGCAATTTGTTGTCGGGCCTCTTTGATCTTAGCCCAAGTTCTTGAATCTGCTTTCTCCCAGAGGAGGATGGATCGAGATCAAGCTCATAGTCACCTAGCTTGCTTAATATGCGGCTTGCTCTTCACCTTCTTTCGAAAGCTTCAAGCATGTTCATAAGCAAGATCCATTGAAGCTCTTTTTCTTGGACTTTATTTGCAGCAGATTCATCCCGGAGGAGGCATCCAATACATTATCCAACAAAGATGTAAGTTCGAACAGATGGTACTAACTTCCGAGAGCAGTAGTGAGGTCAACTTGGTTCAAGAATCCCTTCATGATGAAACAAAGGTACTATCTTGTTTAAGCACTTCAATAGATCCACATCAAGGATTGTTTTTCTAATTCTATGAAGAAGTACAACCCTATCATCGAGGGCATTGCATTAGAGGTCTAACCAAAGACCAGCCAGAAAGTGGAATATCCCTTTGAGCCAACTTAGCCTTCATGTACCCAATAGGGTCATTTCTTTTCAAATTGGCTAATTCTTCTTCACCTGTCAATGAAGACCAGAAGTTCCATACGTAATGGAGTAACATCCATTTCAAGTCCATTTGCTCATTAGTACGAAGACCATCACCGCCATTATTGACGCTCCCATCATCTTGTTCATCATCGACAAATCCACCACCTCAATGTCATCATTCGATCACCATCAAGATCGACCGCCCTTTCGCCGAACCTTCTTGAGCGCCTTCTCCTTCTTCATCCTCGACCTTCCCGCTAGAATCTTCACTCTCGAGAGGCGTGGTTCTTTCCTCTTCAGCCTGAGGTATTTGTTCACACTCGAGGGATTCCCGAGGGATTTTGGGTGAAGAGCCTCTGGAGGCACTTCAGTAGCGCCTTCGTGCATTGTTGCATGGGTCTCCTCGAGAGGAGGCGGTGCCTTGATCATCGTGTCGATCAAGCTCCACTGGGAGTGCCATGTTAGAAGAGCCTGCTTTGCAATCGATTATTCGAATCCCCATGAGGAGAAGAGTGAATCGGAGCGGATGCTCATGGAGGAGGAGTCAAGTGGTTGGATCCGGTCTAATCATCCTACATAGATAAAGAAAGATTAGAAACCGTAACTAAGGTACAAATAATCATTTTAAGAATTCAAGTAAACTCACCGTGGGTTATCCGTAGATATGTTATCGTTTATATGTTCCAACATTACGTTGGAGGTCAAGGTGGAATTTTGATTGGTGTGAGGGAGCAACATCTCTTGAGTCAAGTCCAGACGCCAAGATCCTTTGGTACGCTTTTCTTCCTGCTTCTTCTTCAAAGCCGTTGGAGAACTTTCTCCACTTTTAAGAGTCCTCCCAATGGTGCTAGTTTTTCTTTTGGAGTGGTTGAGGAAGTTTACTCGTCTGAAATGGTACAAAACGCAATTTAGACTTAAGTTACAAAAATCGACCTATTTCAAATACTGTGGTAAGTCGCTTACCTTCTAATCGGAGCTTGTTGTGGGTGGTGTGATTTGAGTAGTTGTTGGAGTGGGTGCAGCTGTTCGTTGTTGTAGTTGCAGGATTGATTGTTGAGTCACTTCGTGTACACCATCATTTGTCTCGTGGATTGTTGAGAACTGCTTCGCCTTGGTCTTCGGCGCGTAGTCTTGATCCCGAGGGTCGGAAATCAAGCAATTAAAACGAAAGTTAAAACAAAGAAAGTAACAAATATTTTGGATTTCCCAATCATTCGCACCTGCGCCCTCATTCGAAAGAATCGATAAGGCGGAAAGGTCATAGCGAAGATGTCCTGGGAAATTATGAATCCAGTATCGAGCCCATGTCACAGCCTCGATGGCTTTGGTTTCTTGTGGGATTTATATTTGAGCATTTCACTGCAAATTAACCACCAAGGATATGGAGGAAACCAAGCCAGAGCCAATTCTGAAGTAGGTAGTTTTGGAAATCTAGGTGGATGCATTTCGAGTGCCAACCTATACCTATCTTCAGGTGACAACCCTGAAGGAAGTTGGAACTTAGAAATTTTTCTTTAAATTTTTCCTCAAGGTTTGAGCCGCCGATATAAGTGGTTTGCAGCGCGTGGATCATAAGTAGTTTCAAGTAAGTCCGAAAAGCTTTAATCTCGAGCGTGGGTCAACATACCTTTCTTTTTATGTACCGCACATCGAACGCAGCAATGGCTTTAGCTTGAATGGTAAGAGTGTCAAACATATAAGATTGATAGAATTTAATCCACCAATCTAGAAAACTCTTCAAGATAAGGGAGTCGGTTCGAAGGGATTAAGTTGAATTGGGCGAACTCTTGATATTGTTCTTGTTGAAGCTTGGCATCTCCGGCTTTAAAAGTTCGACCGAGGTAATGGCGCTTTGAGTTTGGAACAAGGGTTCGTATTAATTGACATGCACTAAATTGTCTCAAACGGTTAGGTTGATAGGCAACAAGAGGATCCGTTCTTGGTCGGAGTAATTTTGAGGAGATTAGTCTTGGTAATAAAAAGGCCTTCCAGATATCTTGATTTCCTTGCATTTAGCAGCCTCCGAAGAGACATAGTGAACCATGATGGTCCATGAGTTCTCAAGCAAAAGGCGCCATAGTTTTGTTAAATTCATGTTGTTTGAGAGAAGCATAATGTACTTTGAAAATGAAACCTGAAATCGGCCTTGTCATCACTAGAGTCAGCCTCCTCACCGTGCCCTCAACGCTTCGATCAACTATCTCTCGATCTTGCTCATTAATAGTATCCGCAGTGGAGAGCTAAGACTCGAACATAGCATTTAGCCATAACGAGCAACCGAAGGGACCAGCTAACAAGATGTTCTTGGAAGTATGAGATTTCAAGCTCGAAACAAATTGATCTCGTGCTCGTGAAGGTCAACTAGCAGAGTTCACTTAAGTTAATCCTCCTGCTCATGCAAATCTCTTGCTAGAGGAATGAACCTACTAGCTACCCGGTGACCGCAGTAAAACGATCTTGATAGCCAAAGAGTAAGGAAGGCAATATGTTCAACATCGGAGACACTATCACCTTCGTATGGTAATGACTAATGAATTTGGAGAAGTCGCTAGTTTGATATCGAAATCAATAATACTTGAATGTTCCTCAAAGATCGTGAACATATGTTTCTCATCGTGTTAGTCCAAGATGGCGCTATGTCAAGAATGTGGTGTGATCATTCTCCTGGAGGTGGAAGGTATTATAGGTGCTATCCCGTAAATACAGGATGCGAATAATGAGGATGACCGTATGTGAAGCCCGGTTTGATAATTTCAGAGATTATAGATACCTAATTCCTCCCATCGATGTGACTTCTTAACTTCCACTTTGGCGAACCGGCCTTGATATGCTACATCGCTAGCTGGACAGATCGAAATGGTTTAAAGTTGTTTTTAACATAGTCCGTAATGAAAGGATCTTTTGGGATAGTCATAGGAGTTTCTACTTCCTTTGGAGCAACAGATCATTGACATTATCGCCTTACCCTAGGGGTTTCCATTGTATTGAATAAAGGTTTGAAATCATAACAAACAGAAATATGGTTCGTGTATCCTTAAGAATCTCAAAACCGTAAGAGGACCCATTAGGGCAAATCTCTTCCAAGCGCTAGTAGGGATTAATACCGAGAGAGTATAAGAGCTCTTGCTTTGAGATTCCCCGTATAAGTACAGATTGACCTTGGTGAGTGCCAACCTTGCTTTCCAAAATTGTTCCGTGTTCTTATTCTTCTTCTTAGAAATCTTTTTACCGGATGTTGATGAAGACATTGTTGGGGTTTTGATTAAAGAGATTAGGTTCTTTACGAGAAAGAGAGGAAAAGAAGATCCAGAGTGGAAAAGTGAAAAGACTAAAGTTTGTTTGGTTTTATAGTGAGGAAGTGGAAACACTCATCAACTAATGCCAAGTTACGTGGAGACGGGTTGGATACATGTGAGGTGGCGTGAAGTCAAGATTGGTAATAAGCATGATTAAAGGTGATCATTGCTTTTAATAAATGCACCATACCGTGGTTATGGTGAAAGCGGTTCGAAACCTGTGGGTCATCGTGATTGACATGATGGAAATCTTGTACAGGTCATAATTGCTCGTGGTCACATCAAAATTAGGATATATTTAAAATAAGTATTTCTTAAAAGGGATTCAAATACATATTTTAAAGGGGCATTTTGTTAGTCAAGATTTTGATATCTTGTGGTTCAAGAAGGATCATGGAGCTCGAGATGAGATGATGTTAAAGTATTCAGGGAACATAGTGAATGTCATAGTTTGAAAGAAAAGAATTAGCCCTTCGAATGGATGTATTGAATTCGAGTGTCGAACGAAATAATGGTGATATATGTAAAACAAGCTTCGATCGGGCAATAGAATTGTATCGAGGAAATGGGTTCAAATCAAGTGAGTGATACATTTGAAATTCAAACGCGAGCGGATAAAAGGGAGTTGAAACGCTACCAAGAAACGGTTCGAAAACGTGAAGCAAGAGAAGCATGGTGTCGATGTTCTAAACGTGGCAAGATCTTATGGGTCGACTGCTATGGTCGAATTAGTATAAATAGGAGTCTTAATGTTAGGATTTCGTGTGTCATATCTATTGTACTAAAATTCACCACATTCAAAATACCACATGGCTAGGGAAACGAATGCACGAATGATGTACGATGATTGCACCAAAGCTTTATTATTCAACAATGTATCTTTATCCTTCCATTTAACTTTATCTTGCATCAATGTCTTTTAAGTTTCTTTACTTTCAAAGTCATTTCATTTAAATGTTTTTCTACCATCATCAAGTTCTTTACTTTTCCAAAACTTTTACATTAACGTTATTTCCCGTAAAGCTTTTATACATTTGTTTACATTCCCGCCTTTTACGCTTCAAGCAGCTACTTTGAAAATCTTTTACACTTTAAGAGTTTATTTGAATATTGTCTGCATTTATATACTTTCTTGCCTTTTCGAATTTGAATGTTCTTGTTTGTTCGAACCAAATATACATTATTTACTTGATCATATCACTAAGTAATCGAAACGTTTGAACCTATACAAAACATCCAAAACAAGTCTCAAATATGGATCTTTATCTTAAGTTCATACCAACGGCCGATACCCCATAGGATCAATCTAGTCGATCCTGCAAGTTACCAGAGGGATTGAATAACATAACAGTTATAACGCTTATTCGATAGTTTGGAAGACTAGCGGTTGTTTCACCAGAAATCACTGTGAACAGGGAGAAGGTTATGAAAAGGGAAGGTATTAGCACCCATTTTTATCCGTAGTTATCTACGGGCTCTTAGTTGCTCTTAGATCACTTTAAAATTGTGCTTTTTGTGTGTTTGAAAAATGTTTTGAAAAGTCATTTCGCTTTGACTTTGTAATGATTCATGTAGGAATGTATACAAAGTGTTTGGAAATTTTCGCTTTGAAAAGAGTTTGAACTTTGATGTATGTGTGGTGTGAAAAGTATTTTGATAGAGCGAGCAACTAAAAGTCTTATTACCCACTCGTAATTGGTCGCTGTTATTTTATGCTCATTTAGAATAGCGCCATCCATACCATTAGTTGGTAGGTAACCTTATTCATTGGATGTAAGGACATTCGGGACATCGGATGGTCATAGAAAGCAATTGTAGGAGTATCCTAGCACATTCAGGGACTATCATCATTTTTCGAGGCTTACATCGTGGGTCTATGATCTTGTATCGAAGGGACTATGATGATTTGTTTTGAAGGCAACGGTGCTAGAATACCTCTACGTTCGAGGGACACGACCATTTGATTCGTAAGGCAACGAGAGAGAATTACCCTAAGGGGTGCATGTGTGAAAAGAGTGTGTCAATTCAGATATATGTTATCTTTGAAAATTATGAGTGATCTATGTCCAATTTTATCTTGCCATACACGCCTAATTACTAGCAGCTTTATAGGTGCGGAAAGTAAATTGCGGAAATGTAAAGTGCGGAAAGATAAAGTCATACACTATTACATGGCTTTGGGGCAGAAACATAATGAGAGTGCGGAAAATAAAAGTCCTAATTAAACTATTACATCCCATAGGAAATTACATAATTGGAAAATAAAAGCGATAAAATCGTCCAAACTGTAACTCGTGAATGATGCAAATTTAAAACTAAGAAAATTGCACAAGAGGAAAATGTTAGTAAAAATAAGTGTTTTTGAATGAGAAAACGTTTTTGTGTTAGTGATGACATTAATATGATAAAATAATTTTTTGGGAATTTTTGGAGTTGATTTGATAATTTAAAAACAATTAAAAGCTATTTAAATGATTAATTAGAAATTAAATTAAATATGCATGCAAAAATAATAATTTTTATATTAAAAATTAAATAAGCATTTTTCTGATGATTATGCAAAAAATAAATATTTTTGGTGTTTTTTAAATGCATGATAAAAATATTAGAAGATAAAATAAATTAGATGGAAAATATTAAAAGAAAAAATAAGAAAATATGAAAATAAGAGTTAGTTTGTAAAAGAGGAAAAAAACATTGGTCTTGCCAAGGATCGAACCGTTGACCTTGGAGAGCATCTTCACATACCAACGCCTTAACCACTACGCCAACGTGCATTTCGTGTCATGTAATTGAAACAAAGGCGTTTTAAGCATTTTTGAATTCTGGAAATTCAAATCACGCGCGAAGAACATCGTCTTCTTCATTTGAATTTCTGGAAAGATAGCCGGCCTTGGTTCGACGTTATACCGCAATTTCTAAAATCTCATGTAATATAAATGAATTGTGAGTACATGAATCGATTGCAAATTGAATTCTAAACACGATGGTGGTGGTCTTTTTGTCCAATTTTTCCGTTTTAAGGAAGCCCTAATTCGGTTCAGAAAACCCTAGCAATGGCATATTTCGACTCAGGCCATGAAAACACAATTTGATTGTCCAGATAGCTTGCAAACTTCAAACTAAACACAAATCAAACATCAAAACATGTTAAAATGCATGATAAATGTAATCGATTTTGAAAAATATAAAACAAACCAAAATCGGATTTCGTGATTCTTGATGTTTTTGGATGATGTAAGGGTCTGGAATGCTTCAAGGGATATCAAGGAACGTGTTTGGATGGTTAAAACCAATTGAATCAAGCTGGAACTAGGGCTGCCACTTGCTTGAAACACACGGTTTTTTTGAGTTTGATTAGGGTTCTTCCAAGCAATTTTTTTGTTCTCTCTTGTTGTGTAGGCATTGTATATTTATAGTGGATGGATTTAGGTCTGAATTCAAGAGCAAATAATGATCAATGAATGTAGAAAATATTTGATTTTGTATGAAATCAAATCATCCTTTTTTGATCCAATTTCAATCACATTCTTGCCAAATCTATGCAAATTTCGAAATTTGCCAGCTTGTGTGAGTTACTTGGACCTCAAGCATGAGAGAAAAATCAATCTTGCATTTAATTTTGATTTTATACCTTATTTTTTAATTTAATTTGTATTTAAATGAATAAATCCAAATTAAATAGAAAATAAAGCTAAAATTGTGGCATTGGGCTTGGATGTTCCAAATTTTCTAAGGAACAAGTTTGAATGAAGAAAACTAGGCCCATTTGCAAAATTTTGATTTTAACAAGTATCTCTCTTTGTGCACTTCTTCAAAATGCCCAACTTGTGCAAGGTGTATTTTACTCAATTTTCCATGTTTTTGAGTGTTCTTGGACTTTTTAGAACGCTCTAAGTGTCCTTTAACCAACCTTTTGGTTTCATCTCAATTGAGTTTCCATGCTTAATAATCTTCAAAACAAAAAGTTGACTTTTGTTGACTTTGAAAAGGACTCAGAATGTTTTGATCCATACCTTCCAAATGAAGCATTTTTGAACATTCTTGTGAGACATGAAGTTGTAGAGAATTGATTTCCTTCAAAATGAGAGGTGGTGGAAATTTTTTGAGAAATTATGAAGAAGTTATGCTCACCAAAGTTTAGTTGACTTTTCACTAAAAACCCTAATTTGGAAAGTTTGACTTTTGTGCAAATCTTGAGTTTTCTTGATGAATCATGATCAACCCTTGATCAAATGATGAATGTTACTTCAAAATGAGGATGTTGACCAAAAATCATGAAGTTTGACTGTATGTTGACCATGCTTGACTTTTGTCTAATACAACCGATTTTCAACCATTCGAGCAATCGTCTGAGGAAACTGATCATGAGGCTCAAACTTGACATGGAGATTCTTTGAAGCACATGGGAGGCATGATGACCATTGAAGATGTTGGAAATCCATCCTGATTCGAGAATTTCCAAACCCTAGTTTGGGTTGATTGTCTAGAGGTTTGTCCGATTAACCTCGAGGAATCCTCGAGTATGGATGTATGAAATGTATTGAGGAATAGGAGGGAAAATTTTGGGGTATGACAACTGCCCCTGTTCAATTTTCTTGTACTGGAAGGGTTAGATTGGCATGCTTGCCTTTCGTGACCTGGAGGTAGAAGATGATTGAACACTCGAGTACACCTGAAAATTTGCACTCGCTGTGGACTGATGATGCGGGAATGGGCTTACAGATGCCATTTGGAGAAAGTGTAGACTTCGCTGGGGAATGAGTCGTAAACTAGACTCGGGATTGTTGTTTGAATAGGAGAACCGTGGATATGGGCTTAAGATGCCATCTGGAAAGATCGATGCTGGGGAGTGAGCCGTACGCTAGGCTCTGTAGATGTTTCTGGAGGTGAAAGGAGCATGGAGATGGGCTTAAGATGTCATACGGAGGGAGTCGTACGTTAGACTTCGTGCTCATCTTCGAATGAAGTTATTGGTTTGCATTGGTTTTAACCAAATATGCAGATTCGAAGTGAGAGATGTTGACAAGTAGCTGGAGATGGGCTTAAGATGCCATCCAAGGCAACCGAGTCGTGACGCTAGACTCAGATGCCTGATAATAAGAAAAGTCGTAATACATCTTCGCGGCCGATTACCCCGAGGGATAGTAGTTGGCAAAATATGGATGCCTTTCCTCATTGTGCCGTATTGGTCCGATGCTCATATCGGAGGATAACTCTGTGATCGCTCGTATAGTTTTCCGCCTCTGCTTCGTGTATTAATCCCGGATCTGTTGAGGACAACGTGGACATTGCTCGTATAGTTTTCCCGTCGCTTCGCATTAACTCGGACTGCTTGTTTTAGAAATGATTTTCACCTGTTTGGGGAAAACAAAAGAAGCTTTGATAGAATATCGTTAGTTTTATGCAAAGTATGATGCATGACGATGTGTATGAATGACATATGCACAAATTATGACTTTTATGAGTAATGTATGAATGATAGATGTTGTGGTATTTCAAAACATATCCATCTTGAAGAAGATGCGGATGTTCTGCTTGAGGATTTCTCGATCTTGGGGATGAAATGATGGAAACCCCGAGAAGAAAGGAAATAACCCGATTCCTCCGATGCACTATCTCGACCAAGTCTTGAGCCTAGACATTGTTGAGGATGGTAGACGGAGACGGCCGTTGAGGATCTGTAAGACCCACCGAGGAGGATCTAGGAGGTACTTCACCGGGATCTTGCGTAATCTCACCGGAGAGTATTTGATAGCCGGAGACCGGTTGAAGGGTCCGGAGCCCGCCAAATCTCCGCTAGGGAATAAAAGATGTAGGTTTCTCCGATGCACTATCCGACCAAGTCTCGTGTCCGATATATCACGGAGGTGATGATTATGAGAGATATTCTCCTGGGATAAATATCTCTCATTGAGATGAATCGCATCGCTTGGAAATCTGTTGTCACATGATTTAGTTGAGTGGAATCACCGCCGAGGACTAACATATACTCCGATGGGGAAGGTTTGTAGTTAGTGACATCTTCGGATCACCATGGGAATGCATTGGTGACCTTCGCCATCATCTCAATTCCGAGCTCGTAGTAATCACTTTCGCTTTGTTCACTTTTCGCATGTCTCAGAATAGATTTTTATTGTCACATGCATATAATCATTCAAAGCAAACGTTGGACTTTATGCAAACAACAATAGCAAAATTGTAAAGAGAAAGAACTGTGATTTATTTGAAATGTAGCGATGGCCAAGTAGTTTGTACACAAGAAAGGTAAAAAGCTATGCGAAACTATCTCGTTAAGTTCCAACTATGCTAGTACTATATATTTCAACTATCTCATCTCTTTGCTTGAGAAAGTGAGTGAATTGATTTTCGCCATTTGAATCTTGAATGCCGATAGAGTCAGATAGGTGATCCGGACGAGACATAGTCGCTTGAATCCCTAACTTTTGCCTCAGACCTCCCTTTCGGTTTTCGCCCACGATACTTTTTTTTCCCAAGTCGCTTTTCTGGTTTTCGACTCACGGTGTACATTTTTGTATATATCCTTATTTTGCCCGAACCCTTTGGTTCGCCAGATGCCCTTATTTTTGCCTAGGTCACCGACCTAGCGGTCTCTTTTTGCGTAGTATTTTTGACTATGTCCGCTTCACTGTGTGGGAAGTCTTCACCATCCATGGTGCTAAGTATCATAGTCTCCGAAACACCGCCTTGACTACAAACATCCTCGAGGGTGGAGTCCATTTGCCCTCGATCACTTTTGGAAGAATGATGCGCTTGACTACTAGATCACCGACTTGGTAGACCGGTGCTTGACCTTCTTGTTAAATGCTCGATCATTCGCTTTTGATAGATCTATCCATGGCGTATGGACGAGAGTCGCTTTCATCAATCAAGTTATCCGGTCAAGGCGAGTCTCGATCCAATCATCTTCGCCAACTCTCGTCCCGAGGACTCGTGAGGGTAAGTGAACCTCAATTGGTAGGACCTGCCATACCATATACAAGAGAGAAGGAGTTGCCCCTTGATGTTCAGATCAGAGCGATAACCATGAAGAGCGAATGGTAACATCTCATGCCAATCTTTGTAAGTCACGGTCATCTTTTGTATAATCTTCTTAATGTTCTTGTTGGCGGCTTCCACTGCGCCATTCATCTTAGGTCGATAAGGAGAAGAGTTGTGATGCTTGATCTTGAACCGCGCAGTTCAAATGATCATCTTGTTGTCAGATTAGAGCCATTATCTATGATAATCCTTTCGGGAGTGCCATACCGACAGATAAGATTATGCTTGTGTTCGCATTAAAAGGTGACGCGCCTGAGGATGCGAACGTGAGTTCGGATCTTCCGGTACGCAACGATTTAAATCTTTTGATTTGTTTATAAAGATGTCGCGAGCATCAAGCTTTATTATTTTCAACACAAGAAAGATGATTTAATGATTATGAAAGGGGAAAGTCAAATACCCTCAAATGATATTGATACGATCACTAGCGCAAACTAGACATAAAGCATTGGAAGATTCTAGGTAAGGGGATTGGTATATAAAGGATTAGATGGAGCACCCTAAATATATGTAGTTATCTACAACTTTATATATGAATATGTTTGATATGTGTGTGTTTTTAATTGCTATTTCTGATTGGGAAAGTTTCTCCTTTGGATTTTAAGAAACAGAGATTATGTGGGATTCTAGGTTTTGTTATTATTGTGCTCGCAAAGATCTGTGGATCTTCTCGCATACATATCCCTAGAGGGAATCGAGCATTTGTAGCTCTTGATCTGTGGTTCTATGGTTTGTTTGAGGGAGATAGAAATTTGCTCTGCAAGGATGAGACCTTGGCCTACGTATTCTCAAAAGGATGTTGAGAAAGTCGAGCAATCGTAGTTCCTACTTATGCTAGTGGAAAGCAACGGATGTTAGTAAGAGATGCATAAATGTCATCTTAATGAAAATGTATCTAATCTATTTCATCACATACATTTTTGAAAAGTTGATTGATTAAAATCTTTCATCGTAAGTATTAGGTGTTTTACTTGAGTGTACAAGCTACTACTTACATGTTTAAGAAAGATGTTTGAAAAGATGATTGAATCTTTTAATCAAGTATTGGGTGTTTTGCTTGTGTGTACAAGCATTACCACTTACAATTAAGAGATGTTTTTTTGTTTGAAAATAGTTTGAAAAGTCTGAAAAATTTTGAAAAGTTTTGATTGTATGTAATGTGATAGATGAAATACTTCTTCCATAGAGATGATAGATGTCTAAATCTCAAGGAGAAATTGATTGGATTAAAGGGATGCTTTTAAGAAGCCCGTGGGTCCTTGTATTGTTAGCCCAAGAGGAGGCATTCCGAGGGTCATCGAGGGTCCTTGTATGAAGCTCAAGAGGAAGCTATTGGGTATGGCTGGCTTTGGCTTGAAAGGGATTTCACCGAGAAACCATCCTTTTCTGAATAAGAGCAACTTCACCGGAAATTTTACTCATTGGGAATTTGAAAGTGATTTCACCGAAACCATCCTTCGTGGTTCTATCTCGCTGGTGATTCTTTGTATTGAAGCCCAATAGGAGGTGTTAAGAGATTTCCTGTCTCTTTCATTGTATGATGCCCAAGAGAAGGCTAAACTCAATGAGGAGTTCTTTTGAACGAAGCCCAAGAGGAGGTCGACTCAACAGGGAGTGTTGTCTTATACTAATAAGCGGAGGCTAACTCGGGAGAGTTTCTTTGTACAAAGCCCAAGAGAAGGTCAATGTTGGGATAAGTTACCCGTATGAAGCCCAAGCGGAGGCTAAACTCAACCGGTGATGAGTTGTCTTGTATGAAGCCCAAGCGAGGCTAAACTGAAACCTATTGATTAGTCTAATTGTTATGTTATTATTAGACATTTGTATAAAACAGTGTGTGATATGTATTCGTGAGTTTATGAAGGAAATATAAACAATGCATGATGTTTAGTTACAACAATTTATGAAATATAAACAAGTGTCCGTGGAAACGAACGCTTAAAACGAGCGAACTTGGTTATTTACAAGTTTGAACTATGTACAAGGAAATGAATATGTACACGAACGAGTTTTTATGTGCATAAAGATGGATGTACATAGGAGGGTCGACATACATCGTAGGGAGGCCCATTGATTTGAAAGCGCCACAGGAATAATGCTCCTTTCAATACCAATGGGATTCAAAGTAAAATGCATGAAAACAGAAATGATTGATCAAAGTTTATCCGTAGTATTTTCAAAGAAAGAGTATCCGTATTATGTACGTATAAAAATTTGTATGTGTTTGAAAGTTTTGATATGTACAAAGAAATATTATGTACATAAAAGAATGTATGGGACTTACACTGATGGAGGCCCATTGGTTAAAAAGAAAATTTGCTCGTGAGAAAACTTCCTTTAGAACCAATGGATTCAAATGATAGACAAACGAATGAAAACAAACGAAAGAAATTTGTTTATGTTTGAATATTAACAATGATGATTTGAGTATGTACAAGTAAAACTAAATATGTACATAAAGGATTGGGACTTACACCATAAGGGAGGCCCATGATCGATCGAGAAATTCGAAAGAACGAATTTGTTTTATCGCTTTAAATCGGATCGATCATGGCAAAAGATGCAAGTTTGATGAAATGTTTTGAAAATGATTTTGAAATTTTTGAAATGTTAAGTTCATTTATGAGAAGTTTTGAAAAAATCGAAGTCGAAAACTTGAAAAATTCACCTTTAAGGAGGTTCGAAAAGTGTTCGAACGCCGCTTTGCCCGATTAAAATTAATCGATGAAAGTTTTTTCGAAATTTTTGCACTATCACAAAATAGATGTATTTATTGACAAGTGTTTAAAAATCATCTCAAAATGAGAAGTTTTGATTGGTCAAAAAATTGTGAAAGTTTGATAAAAACATGAAAAATTGAAGTTTTGTAAAAATTGGTCTTACTGGTTTGAACCCATGACCTCGAGTGGACGCGCGTCACAGCCTTAAGAGCAAGCAAGCAACCAACCGAGCCAAACGCTACTGAGTGTTAGTGGATTATCACACGGTAGACATGATATTGGAAAGTTTGAAAATTTAAAATGAAGAACATCAAGAACACGCGTTTCGGGCTTCGTTTTGATTTTCGATTACCAATTTCAACCTAAAATCTTCGCTTTTAATGAAATCCAATGATGTAAACATCAAAGTTGGTCGATTTTGCACCACTAACATGATCATGGTTGTTAATTTCATTTATTTCAAGCCTAGAATGATTTTGGTTCAAAGAACACTTATGAACCCTAACTGAAAAACTTAAATTAAATGATGTATTGTTCATGATTGTTTGATTTTATTGAGGGCTAATGGTCGTTTCAGAAGTAAAGAGAATGGCCAAGAGCTTTTGTCAAAAGATTCAAAGAATTATGAGAACCAAGTTCGTGTTTATACCGAAAAGTGAAGATCGAAAACGATGCTAGAGTGTTTCCAGTGGTTGTTTCTTGATCATTAAGCCTACTCCATGTATGGATGCCGTGAGGATAGCTTGCTTGCTTGAACTTGCTCCAATCTCTCCACTCAAGTCAACCCGCAATCCTAACAGGAACTCGAAATTGATGTTAATGGAGTTACGTATTGTTGTGATTGATCCATCATGTCTATGATGTATATGGATCGTGTTTGAATCATTGAACAACAATTGATCAAGCCAAACCGAAATTCAATTATAAGGCGCTTTTGAAGTTTTGAAAAGATGAAAAGTCAAACTGATTTTAACTTGATTTCAGTTTGATTTTAAGTTTGGAACAAGTTTAATTATGATCATGAAACATGTTGACACCAAATTTCATCATGTTTTCATGGGATTTTGAAAATGCTATGTTTGGCAATCTTGCTCTATGATACTTGATTTTCAAGAAAGTAGAAAGAAAGCTTGTATATGTGAAGCTTTGTGAATTTGAACTTGAAATGGGAGCTATTTATAGGCAAGAGGTTCTAATTGTTAGGCAACAAGGACATGGCAATTGATATTCAAAGAAAGCTTAGGGGCAAGAATGACAATTTACCAAAAAGGAAACTTCCTTTTTCACCATGTGCTATATTTTACGCTTTGATCCAATCCTTTCAATTATCACTCTAGGCTGATATTTATCAGTTCATCCATCCACTTGGCAAGGTTAGAAAGCTTCTAGATGAAGAAATACAAAATGACCTATAATTTGATGTTTTGAACTTTGAAAATCAATTTTCATGGAGCCTTATGTTTCAATTTCAAAAGTATAGCTACTCCATGGATTTGAGATTTCTTGGATATTTTGGAAAGATCTTTCCACAAGCTACAACTTTCATGTTTTGAGTTTTTCAAATTCCAATTGGAACTAGGTGAAAAATGGCTTGAAGTTTGAAAAATGAGAAATTTCAACACTTTAAAAATTTCTAAGTATGAAAACTTTTGACTTTTTGTTGACTTTTCCAAATTCTTTGATTTTTATGATCATGATGGATCATTTGAGTATTTTGATGATGGAAAAGTTTTGTTTTGAAAATTTGACCAAAAGTCAAAGTTTGACTTTTCTCGGCAGATGAAATTTCATCGATGTTTCAAAACGACCGATGAATTCGTGAACCTCTATGATGTTCTGAATCCGTAAATTAGGTCAAGATGTTGTATCTAAGATATAATGACCAATATCTATCCAAAAAGTCAATCTTGCTCAAAAATCGAGAATGCCTATGCTCGACCAAAACCCTAATTGGTCGATCCTCGATTCATCTGAAGAAAATGGATATCCGAGGATTGAAGTCGATGATTTGATCAAGATAGATCAAATGGAGGAGAAAATCTCAAACCCTAATTGGTTGGCTCAAGAATCGATGAAAATCGATGCAACTCTAATTTTGACCTCGTGAGTGCTATCGATTAATGTTGTTCGAATCGTTAGTTATGCGTATTATGCAAAAGGTGGTATATTAGGTCAAAATTTGGGGTATGACAGATGCCCCTATTTAAGTTTCTTTAACTCGAAAGATGAAGATGAATATCTTTGTTTTGATAGGTGTAAAGAGACTTAATATCGTATCACGCAAAATTTGGACCTAAGATACCAAAATGCGATAATGCAAAATAATTGCAAAAAGGTTTTACCCAAAGGATATCAAAGAGATGACAAGTTGAAGGGAAATTTGTGAATACGCCCTCGATGGGGAAAGAATGATTCATGTATGTGAACATTTGTTTCGCTTTGGGAAACAAAGAGATTACCTTCTCACACCTTGTGACAATGTTTAAGGTAAGTGGAAATGATATTACCAATTACTTTGTGATAGTTTATGGTAATGAATTAAGATGTTACCAATTATCAAGTGATAACTATAACAAGGTGAATCTTGAGAAATGAGGTTGTTGCGTATTCATTGTGAATAATGATAATGTTCATATGAACCGAAAGAAAGAAGTTAATCAAAACATTTGTTCCCAACGAGGGATAATCTCACCTAATATGATAGAGAAGAAAATGTTTCTTTTGGGACTTTCGGAAAAAGGAAGACATATCCTTTCTTGGGAATACTTCGGGGAAACAAGAAAAAGTATCTTTTCTGCTTGGAGATATTTCGGGAATGTACTTGTACTTTGAGTAAGCAAGATTTATACCTGGCAAACATTTTGAGATGCAAAAATGCAATGAATGATGCTAATGAATTATGAATGATATGCTAACAATATTGGACACCACAGCGAAAAATCAAATTGCAAAATGTGCGATGTTCACTAATGAAGAATTTGAGTTGCATGTTTTACACTTTCCGAGAAAGGTATTTTATTGGCAACTTGGTCGGGATTCTTTTTGGATAAGAATACCGTCCTTTGATGATTTCTCGATGAGGAGAAGATCGTAGCAATTGGCACTCCATCGGGATCAAAACACTCTTGGAGAAACAAATAAGTTATTTCCGTGTTCATAGTTTCAAAGGAGAATTTTGCTTTTGTTTCAAAATTTTGAAGTAAAAATTCATTTAAAACATTTTAGTTTCAAAAAGTGATTTTCACAATAAAAGCGTTATTTTGTAAAACAGAATAAAGTAGGAATTGCAAACAAAAGGCACAAAGCTCAAATTTATTGAATAGAATGGTAATCAGCCAAAAGCATGATTCCATGAACTATTTACAAAAGTTGGAAATGATAATTTATTGGGAAAAGGCTATATTGAAAGCAAATAACCACTACTATCTCTAACAACTTTGAATTCCAACTGTGCTTGTTGCTTCAGAAGAGTTGATTGAAAATCCGTTGATGGAAAATTCTTCATGTGGACAAAATATGATCGACCGCAGCTATTTTGTCATTTTGTATCCTTGTTTTTGCCTAGATTGCCTTTTCGTGTTTTCGATCTATCGTGATAATTTCGCTTATTGTCTCTAATTTTGCCTCGGATCGCTTTTCGTGTTTTCAATCCACCGAGACGCCTATTTTGCCTAAGCCGCCTTTTCGTTTTCGACTTACCGAAGCTGTTTTGTTTTTAGACAAAATATTTTTTTGATCAAGCCAAGATTCACTGTGATGCGGAGTTCATCGTCCATGGTTGTGAGAGTCATAGCACCGCCAGAGAAGCTTCGACGATGTATGGGCCTTCGTAATTAGGAGTCCATTTGCCCCTAGAATCGCTTGAAAAGATGTAATCTTTTAAGCACGAGGTCGCTTCTCAATTCACGAGGTCGGACCTTTTGTCGAAAGCTTTCTTCATTCTTCTTGATAGAGTTGTCCGTGACACGAGCGGTCAGCGCTTTTCTTCAATTGTTCAATTGGTCGATCCGCTTTGACACCATCCTCGTATAGCTTAGTTTCCATGAGAACTCTCATTGATGGGATCTCAACTTCTACGGGAGCACTACTTCCATGCCGATACTAGAGAAAAGGAGTTGCTTCAAGCGGCGATCGAGGTACGATACCCATGCAGAGCAAATGGCGCATTTCGTGCGCCTTTGTGTGATGACCATTTTCCGATGATCTTTTGATGTTCTTGCGGTTCAACGGGCGCTGCTCATCTTTGGCGGTGAGACGAGTTGTGATGTTCAATTCCTTTCATCTCTTTCATTTTTCATCAGTTTCCTGCTGTAATGATTTTACGAATATCGGCAAATGAGGTTGTTCTTGATGAAACCTCACAACCAAGTCTTGTGGACGCTACGTGATGTTTGCATTCATTGGTGGTAATCAATAAAGTACGAAGTGATGTCCGCTGGACGCGGTTTCAATCATTCCAATCATGTCAATGCCCCACATGGAAAAGGCTGAGGAGAGAAAGTTGAGTAGAGTGGGCACATGGATCTTATCGCGAGATCCGCACTTGGATCTTTTAACGTGTTTGGTGAATCGATTCGTTCATTCCAATAGTATCCTCGCTTTCAAGATTTTTCTAGACATTGCATGCCCATTCGAATGGGTTCAAAGGACCCTTCATGCACTTCATGGATAATTATGTTGCTTGTTCTGCCGACGATTCGGTCCATGTAAGTTTTTTTGATAGAACATTCATTGAGGAAGAAATTCCGAAAGCCTCCTTAGAGTTTCTTATCCTTGTATGCCCTAAGTGGGTACTGTGTTTTTGAAGGAACGCGATGTCGTGGAACCACGGTGTCGCGGCGATGCAAACACATATGCAGTGTTTTAAGGCGATGGTATTGTGTATCATTCCAATCATTGATTTGAACATGGAAGATAGAGTAGTGGCGGCGTTCGCCATCCGATTTTGATCTCGGGGATATGATGCGTGCTAACTTTGTCAAGAAAGTCAACAACCGCTTTGGCATATCTTCTAAGGAATTAGACCAAGATGATGAGTTTCATACTTGTCTTTAATTTGATGATCACGTAGGGCGTCTCCTATATCATAGGATCTTGATTTCAAGTCGATGGCCTCTTCGATACCCATGATGCATGCTTCATATTTCGCTATGTTGTGCAATGTAAATAAAACAACTGCGGAACGGATATGGAACCCTCGGGAGTGATGATGATTCAATTGCCAAATCATTTACGCCCATCAAGACTAGGCCCCATCTCGATTTTTCGGACGTTTTCCGTAGTGTTTTTGGCAATCTTTCATTTTGGTACATAACATCCTCGTTGGGAAATCAAACTTGAGAGATTGGTATTGAGTGGTTGATAAGCCAAGTGATCGGTAGAATGCTTCCTTTAACCGCTTGTACGGATGGATGTTTCGAGAGATAATAGCATTTATCGGCGATTCTTTCGGCGGCGGTTTTAAAATGTACTTGATGATTTTTGGAAATTAACCAAGTCGTGGTGATTGATAATGTATTGCGAAGATGTTAAGCATACCAAAGCACAATATGTTTTTCGAGCATGAGTAACGAAGTTTTGCTATGCGTCAGACTTCGTGTAGTGATGGTATGTTTTTGGCCGTTTTGCTTGTTGTGGTATGGACTTTTTAAGGAGTGGTATATATGGTCTTCCTTCCACGGAGGGATGGATGGTGGTTTTGTGGTTTTTGATACTATCGAATGCTGGCACCGGCATTGTCCACAAATTTTGATTTTTGCGTAGAAGTTTGAATATCGTTTGTGTAGCGGTTATCCGAGATGAATTGAGATGTAGTTTAATCATCCAAGAAATCCTTTTACTTTTTTTCTGACGTGGCGTAGGTATTTTTAATAGCCTTGACTTTGTGGTCAAATTTCTTTTTGACGGACGATGAAACCTAGGAGTTTTTCTCGATCTTACCCCAAAGGTGCATTTGTTAGGATTCAGTGAGTGAAACTTCCTTAAATTGAAACAATTTTAAGAGATAGTCTATATGTTTTTCGGGACTTTGCTATATGTCGCTTACGCGACCTCGATCTCTTTGTGCATCATATCATGAAAGAGAAGTCGTTCTCGTAAGTTGCGCTGCATTTTTAATCCAAATGTATTACATTGTAAAAAGTGCCTTGCGGCGTGATGAAAGATGTTTTCTATGTCTTTGGAGCCATTTCGATCCGATTATAATGTAGAAAGTCCATGAAGGAAAAGACGTTAATTTGGCAGATATCCACTAGTATGTCGATATGCGGAAGTGGGAATCGTTTTTGGACTAGCTTTGTTCGGATCTTGTAGTCAACACACATTTCATTTTTTTTGGATATGGTACTATGTTGGCTAGCTATTGAGGATACTGGGTGACAAGAAAACCAACACGAAATGTTGGATTTTTAATTTTCTCACCATTTCTGGATGAACTTTCCCGCTTTTTGCTTAATCGCGTATATTTCGTCTTAACGGCAGTGATGCTCCACGATGCGGTATTCAAACCCGGATGTCTCGGTAGGACCAAGCAAACACATCAACGTATTTGAGAAGACTTTTATCGCTTTGCCTTTGACATCACTGCTGAGTGAAGTTCGATATTTACTTTTTGCATCTTCCTCGTAACCCAAGTTAATTGCTTTAGAGGTTCTTTGTGAGGTGAATGATCTTTTCTCGTGCTTTAGCGCCTAGAAATTTCATCCGGATCTTTCTTCAACTTCTTCAAATAATTCACAGAATTTCAAAGTTGAGAAAGAGCGTAGTTACTGCTTTCAATGGATTTGTCCATTTGTTTAATCTGCATTTTGATTTATGTTTGATTAAAAAAGTTTTATCATAATTTTTTTGAAAAAGCATGTGAAAGTGTCGTATTAATTTTTCATTATGATTTTTTTTGAAGATTTTTTTTTTATGTTTTAGGATTATCATTTCTGAAAAGGGTAAAATGAAAATAAACATGTAGTGTGGAAACAAAACAACGATTTTATTTATGTTTCACAATATGAACAGGCCCTAAAATATAAACTCATTTGTCTTTGGCAAGACAAAGAGAAATTATTTAAAAGCTAAACCTTATAAAACATCTCTTCGCTGCTTAAGCAGAGTTCAAAACAAAAGCAAAATAAACTACTTAGAGCTATGAACATTAGTCCTAACTTCAACAAAGTTTCCAATAGTGACGAACTCCTTGAAGTCGAGGTACTGGGTAATTTTCCGCTTGGTTTAACCTCGAGTAAACTTTGATCATTGCCGAGTGTGCTTGAAGACTTTTGGCGATGGCCTTTGTGTGGTGCTAAAGCGATCTTCTTGATTAATAGATCGAAGTATGAGAGATAGCCTTGTACTTCGTTGATCTTGTGTTGAATATCGGGGATGTTCTTTCCAGTCTTCTGAGTGAAGAGACTCGCTGTCGCCGACACTTTCCGCATCGTATCCCCGAATCATACTCGATCTTCAAAGGATCATGTTAATGTAGTGGTAACTGTGGATCCGCTTGGTGAAATCCACGTATCGTTGAAAGTAGATCTTCATTTGGGACCTCGATCCGTTGATTAGTTTGAGAAGACGAGTATTCCTCTTCTGATTGACTAGGGTAGTCAAAGTCATTACCCCATCCTGTGGGTTGGATATCTTCGATCCGGATTTTTGAGCTTTCTGGCGCAGAGTATTTTACCATGTAGTCGTATTTGCCACTTGGTTCTCCTAAGGTATCCAAATTTCAGCAGGACCGCGATTTTCATGTTGTCTGCAGGACATGTCTTTGAATTGATCACGGTGCATATGATTCCTCTTGAGACACATACTGTGGATATTCAAATAAGTGCTCCATTCTTCAAATTCGTATGGATCATCTTCATCCTCTTCAATGGTTACAACATTAACCTCATGAACAGGTTTAAGAAACCTCCACTATGAAATACTTCCTTGATCGGGAAAGTGTTTCATCTTTCTGCTTTTCTTTGGAGGATACGGTGTGAACCCGAGTCCCATTGCCATTCTTGATGTGTTGATAACTTCTCCCCATCCTCGAGTATTGCCATCTTTCACCATTTGTGCCACTTCTTTATATGAAGAGATAGATGATCTGCTTAGTAGATTCATCTTCTAACGGATTTTCCGGGAGATGCAAGCACAATGTCATTGGCGAATGAAGGAGAAACGGATAGATGACTTACAAGTAAAGCTTGTTCACCGCTGATGGTCACCAACTTTCCATTTACGTGAATTTTAATTTCGATGGAGAGGTTATCGCTTCTCGCATCATGGATCCAAGGTCTTCCTAGCAAGCAACTATACGCAACTGGTACGTCCATGACTGAAACGTATTTTGAAAGCGAGGCTAATTGTCACTGAGATCAACTTCCCCAATAATCGACTTTCTCGATCCATCAAAGCTCTTACTATGATGTCGTTGAACTTCATTGGCGCCTTTGTAAGCTAAACGAGAGCCGCCGCTTTTGGCATTACATTTAAAGACATCAACTCGTATCCACCAATACATTGGATAGGGAACGATTGGAAAATCATCGACAAGGCTGTTGTGATCTTTCCTTCTTCCTAAGTTCTTCGTCACTAAACTCATATTATTGCAGTCACATGTTGGAGACGCATCCTCCAAATTGGTCTCAGAGTCACATCGTGGTCCACATAAGCTCGGTCTAGTACTCTCATCAAAGCTTCTCGTGAGCTTCGAGTTAAGGAGTAAAGACATGATTAAATTTTTGAAGGAGTCGATCAATTGTTCTCACACCGATATTCGCTTCTTGATTAGTTTCGTGATCTCGCCAAACCGGAGTTGATGTTGGTTCCATCAGAGAACCAATGTTTGTACTGGTTAACAATGGAATCGCGGTGATTCTCTCGAGGATATGTTAACTTGGTTTTGTTTAACAATAGAGCTGGCGATTTTGGTGGCATGGGAGCGTACTTGCCACTGCGTTTCTCGTCCGATTGTTATATTGACATTAGCTGGAAGTGTAGGCATGGGTTTTCCTTCCCATCCTCTATCAAGGTTGCATTGTATGGTAAGGAATTGCTTTAGTAGAATGCACGGAACAGACCGTAGCAAATCAAAGAAAGGAGATGTTGAATGCTGGAACCATTGTATGCGATCTACATGCTCTGTATGTTGAAACAAGGGATCACAACGCTTATGCGGGATTTTCCGAGTTGATATTCGAGACTAAAAGCTCATGCGTAAAATGCCCTTGTATTTACGTCATGGTCATCTCGGTTTTCGTAGATTTGTAAATCACCAGTGTTCTAACAAATGTTGAATATCCGCTTTATGGTGGGACATCCATGGATATTCTTGGAGCAGTATAGCAAGTCGCATAATCATGCTTAGTGAAGGTGCTCATGGTACTGTGATGCTTGAAGATGCACCAAGTTTCCTTTGACTAAGTTTACATTCGTGACAAGGTACTGCTCGTATTCCTTAGCATTAGATTCACTAAGTGTCCACTATGGTTGAAGTGGATTGGCTTGCACATTCGACTTGTGTTTTCAAGGAAAGAAGATTAGCCTTTACTAATCTTCGTATTTTCGCCTTCAATGCTATGTAATGCTCTGGGTCATGGCTCGGTGCCCTGGTGAAAAGGGCAAGACATGTCGTTTTGTACCACCATGGTAGTTTTTTGTGGACCGGAGGTGGTAACCTTGTTTGTATTAGATTTCTATCGTCATAGTAAAGTTCGTGTACGCCATGGGAATTGGTCGAATCAGTGACCCGAGGCGACGGTTTTGTTGTGAAACCGCGATCCGTTGACGAGGCCGCTGAGTTTGTTGATTTTGTTGAAATTATGAGCAATTCTTGGAGTTGTGTTAACAGAGGGTGCTATGGCAGCTACCGTCGTTGTTGGATGACATTCTTTGCGTGGTTTCTGGATACCATTCCTACGCCATGTTCTTTTTCCTCATAAACTAGTTCCAACTTTCTTGGTATTACTAGTAAGATCCTACTTCCTTGGTTGGACGCCTTGTCCGAACCCCTTCTTCTAGTCGCATTCCATGCTTACCATTTCGTTGAAGTCTCCGGAGCGCTAGCAATCATTCGCCATATTAGAATGAGTTTAGAGTATTCAAGAATACCTTAGTCATCTCTTTTCTTCCAAGGGCGGGTTGACTTGGCGCAATTTCTCCATCGCGTCACAAGATATTCCTTGAATGTCTCTCTTCCTTTTGAGACATGGAGCGGAGTTGATCCTTATCAGAGCCATATCCAAGTTGAATTTGTATTGTCTTGGAGGCTTTACCTAAGTTGTTGAATGTTTGGATATTCGTGGTTGTCTAAACCCATGTACCACTTCAAGGGGCACTGGTGAGACTATCCCGGAAATAATGAATTAATACCGGTGATCCTCATTGTATGAGACATTTTCCTAGCATACATTGTAAGATGACCGAGGACAAGAATTTTGTACTTTTCAAAATCTGGGATTTTGAATTTCGCAGTATTTTTACACGGGACTAGCAGAGATCTCGTTTCCCAAAATTCTTTTCCTTGAATCGCTTTTTATCTCAAGTCGCATTTTGAGGAGTTGTTCTCGGAGATTTCCATTGGACCATGCTCGTGTTATTTCCTGAGTGTGATGAACTTTTTCACGGTGGTAGTGTGCACTACGGAAGTCGAGTTCAACATGATCGGCCGAGAAACCGACATTGTTATTGTGGAAAAGTTATTCCACGTTGTGGAGTGAATGTAGCGTTGCCGCAAAGTAGGTATTTCAAGCGAGGTTGTTTGAGAAGTCGGTTGGCGAACTCCAATGCCGAAGTTAAAAGGCATTCTATGGATAGCCCTCCGGCAGCCGAAGGTGAATTCATCGATCGTGATGTTGAAACTAGAGTAGTAGTATCCTCTCAAGTTGCCATTTGGTTTTGACTACCGATGTCGCTTGTTGACTTTATACTGCGGCGTAGTTGACCAAAGATGTGAGTCTTCCACTTCTTCTTGTAGCGTAGTTACCGTATTACGGAGTTCAACATTTTCTTGCTCAAAATTCTCCATTACTTTTCTTCTTTTTGATCCGTATCGTGACGCTCGAGTTGGTCATGACGCAATGAGAAACTTCTAAGATTGCATTGACAATTTTTCTATTCGAAAATGACAAGCAAAACGTGAATGATTAGAATCTAGATGATGTATTAAATGCAAAGTATGATGCATGAATATGATTGTAAAGAAAAGAAATTTCCAAAGAATTTATACTAAACGAGATATTTCGCAAATATTTGATGGAAAACACAAATTTTATTGATTAATGAAGGAAGATTACAATAATTGTTTTTTTGTTGAGCATTGCTCACACAAATGATAAAATTACAAACTAAATTAAACTAATTAAACATCTTCGCTTGATGATTTACCTAAAGGCTTGATGCGCCTTTTCTGTGATTTCCTTCCCATAGTGAGCTTTTAGTTGGCTTTCTTTTTAGCTTGTTAATGACTCTCTTCCACTCGTTGGGAGCGGGCTTGCGGTTGTCATTTCGAGCTTTCTTTTCTTTCCTTGACGTATTTTGATGGCGTTATCCTTCCTCGCGAATCTTCTCATCTTTCTCCATGAGCCATTCATCCGGAAGTAGAGCTCTTTTGCATGATCTTTTGACTTGCTTCTTGAGCTTCTCATTCTCAAGGTTAGTCTTAAGGAATTTGTTTTCCAAAGCTTCTTCTCAAACCTTATCTTGGTCAAGGCTTTGGTACTCTTCCACATTTCAACGGGAAAATTTGTTATTTCGGAAGCGATCGAGAACATGGGATCCTCATAAGCGTAAGGCATTCAAATTCCTTCGCTCTCTTCTTTATCCAAGAAGTGTAGGTTTCCATGGCTATACAATTCTTTGCCTTACCTTTTCCTTTCTTTCGGATGTGATGCCAAGTGATCATCCTAGCCTTCAACTTGGGAATCCTCTCCTTCATGATGAAGTAGCTTTCACCGTGAAACCGGAGGTTTACCGTAATTTGCGATCCGAGCTGACGCTTTGCTAGGAATGGGTTGTAGTTGATTCCTCCTTTCGTACCAATGAGAGGTACGCTATAAATTCTCCACGACCTCAATGATTTCCATCTCATTGTTTACAAAGTATACCGATGGATATCAATGCTTGTAAGAGATACATGAGTCTCTTCGGACCAATGCCACTCGCCTTTGTTTTCATGAAGATAGAGATTTAGGTGTGAGACAATCCATTTGAACAACAGAGGTACACAACACACGATAGTTCCGCTCTCTCGACGATTCCTAAGCAGGGGGAAATGGATTTCCAATCGGAAAGATCCTTATGGCGTTGATATCAATGAAATTTGGGACGCTGGGAAACAACACCAATCCATAGAGGAGTAAAGCTAAAATAGCTTCAAAGGCTACCATACTACCAATTTTCGAGAACTTGAGAGCCTTCTCCATTAGGAACTTTGAAGTTAGTCCTAAGAGTTTTCCTCCTCGTAGTTAGGTTTTTGTCTATCTCGTTTTTTAAATGAGTCATTGTTGCAATGACTTGTGACTTAGGAATGGCTTCCAAACCATTGAAAGGCACTTTGTCTCGATAATCGAGATTCCTAGATGTGCGACACTCTTCCAAAGTAGGCATCAACCGATAATCGTGGAAAGTGAAACAATGATAGATCGGATCGTAGAATTGAACGAAGGTTTGAGAAGTCCTTCATCGACGTTGCTCGTAAGAAAGTTAAAAGAGTTCCATAGCTTTTCTCAAACCGAGGGATCTTCTACCAAGGATGCTAACTCTTTCAACTTTCCTACATCAGAATTCTAAACCGTATCTTTGGTGAATCTTCCTCCGACGTCCCACTCTAACCTAAAATATTTTACAAAAATCTCTAAATTCTTTGGAAATGGAGAGAAAATGAAGTTTTTGTTTTTGAATGAATGAATGAAATGAATGCGGCAAACATGGTTAGTAGTTACACACGGCAAGCTCAAGTCACGAGCATGAAGCCAACGATAAGAATCACCGGGTTAAGTTCTAAGGGCTTATTCATCGGAACGGTTCTACTGGAATACAGCTCAACCTCTTCAAAACATTATTGGATTTGATGAATCGATGGTCCAATAATATTTTCAAGAGAAACTCCTTCGATCGTAGTATCGCATGACAATTACTTCCAGGCTTACACCGAATAATCTCTCGCACTACATCCTAATCGCCGTGATGGTTTATGTGTTCTATACCCACTCAAATTTAAGTTCCTCAAAAATACAGCGCTTTCGCAATTACTTGCTAAACACAATATCCTCAAGACAACCTCCATCATGGAAATATTAACTTCAAAGCATTGAATCGCTTCACGATAATACCTCCACCTAGATCTTAAAATGTTTCTAAATCCGGTTAAGATTTCTTTCCATCAAGTGAAATCGCGAAACACACAATAAAGAAAAATGATATATGCAAAATATGAAGAGCTTATCCCTTTCTTTCTTTTGAAAACAAAAGCTTGGTGCTCTCAAAAGTAACGCTGCTTTTTTGAAAAATCAAAGTTTCAGCGTTATCCCCAGCAGAGTCGCCATTTTTCCTGCTCACAAAAGGTGACGCGAGGATGCGAACGTGAGTTCGGATCTTCCAAAGACGCAACGATTTAAATCTTTGATTTGTTTATAAAGATGCCACAGCATCAAGCTTTATTATTTTCAACACAAGAAAGATGATTTAATGATTATGAAAAGGGAAAGTCGAATACCCTCAATGATATTGATATGCGAATTTACTAGCGCAAACTAGACATAACGCATCGGGGAGATTCGAGTAAGGGATGGTATATAAAGGAATAGATGGAGCACCCTAAATATATGTAGTTATCTACACTTTATATATGAATATGTTTGATATGTTGTGTGTTTTTAATTGCTATTTCTACATGGGAAAGTTTCTCCTTTGATTTTAAGAAACAAAGAGATTATGTGGGATTCTAGGTTTTGTTATTATTGTGCTCGCAAAGATCCGTGGATCTTCTCGTACACATATCCCCTGTAGGGAATCGTAGCATTTGTAGCTCGGATCTGGTGGTTCTATGGTTTGTTTGGTTTGAGGGAGATAGAAATTTGCTCGGCAAGGATGAGACCTGTGCTCACGTATTCTCAAAAGGATGTTGAGAAAGTCGAGATATCGTAGTTCCCACTTATGCTAGTGGAAAGCAACGGATGTTAGTAAGAGATGACAAATGTCATCTTAATGAAAATGTATCTAATCTATTTCATCACATACATTTTTGAAAAGTTCGATTGATTAAAATCTTCGTCAGTAAGTATTAGGTGTTTTACTTGAGTGTACAAGCTGCTACTACTTACATGTTTAAGAAAGATGTTTGAAAAAGATGATTGAATATTTTAACTGTAAGTATTGGGTGTTTTGCTTGTGTGTACAAGCATTACCACTTACAATTAAGAGATGTTTTTTTGTTTGAAAATAGTTTGAAAAGTCTGAAAAATTTGGAAAAGTTTTGATTGTATGTGATGTGATAGATGAAATACTTCTTCCATAGAGATGATAGATGTCTAAATCTCAAGGAGAAATTGATTGGATTAAAGGGATGCTTTTAAGAAGCTGTGGGTCCTTGTATTGTTAGCCCAAGAGAGGCATTCCGAGGGTCATCGAGGGTCCTCAGATGAAGCCTCAAGAGGAAGCTATATGGTCTGGCCGGCTTGAAAGGGATTTCACCGAGAAACCATCCTTTTCTCGAATAAGAGCAACTTCACCGGAAATTTTACTCATTGGGAATTTGAAAGTGATTTCACCGGAAACCATCCTTTCGTGGTTCTATCTCACTGGTGATTCTTTTTGTGGAAGCCCAATAGAGGTCATAAGAGATTTCCGCCCTTTCATTGTATGATGCCCAAGAGAAGGCTAAACTCAATGAGGAGTTCTTTTGAACGAAGCCCAAGAGGAGGTCGACTCACTGGGAGTGTTATCTTATACGAAGCCTAAGCGAGGTCGACTGTGGAGAGTTTCTTTGTACAAAGCCCAAGAGAAGGTCAACCCATGTTGGGATAAGTTACCTTGTATGAAGCCCAAGCGAGGCTAAACTCAATCGGTGATGAGTTGTCTTGTATGAAGCCCAAGTGAGGCTAAACTCGGGAAACCTATTGATTAGTCTAATTGTTATGTTATTATTAGACAGTTTGTATAAACAGTGTGTGTGATATGTATTCACAGGAGTTTATGAAGGAAATATAAACAATGCATGATGTTTATTTACAAGAATTTATGAAATATAAACAAGTGTCCGTGAAACGAACGCTTAAAACGAGCGTAACTTGGTTATTTACAGTTCGAATCGTACAAGGAAATGAATATGTACACGAACGAGTTTTATGTACGCATAAAGATGGATGTACATAGGAGGGTTGGGACTTACATCAGAGGAGGCCCATTGATTTGAAAGCGCTTCACAGTGGAATAATGCTCTTTCAATACCAATGGTATTCATAAAATGCAGATGAAAGAAATGATTGATCAAAGTTTATCTCAGAAAAAGTATTTTCAAAGAAAGAGTATCTCAGATTATGTATGTATAAAAATTTGTATGTGTTTGGAAAGTTTTTGATATGTACAAAGAAATATTATGTACATAAAAGAATGTTATGGGACTTACACCGTGATGGAGGCCCATTGGTTAAAAAGAAAATTTGCTCATGAGAAAACTTCCTTTAGAACCAATGGATTCAACGTATAGACAAACGAATGAAAACAAACGAAAGAAATTTGTTTATGTTTGAATATTAACAATGATGATTTGAGTATGTACAAGTAAAACTAAATATGTACATAAAGGATTGGGACTTACACCATAAGGGAGGCCCATGATCGATCGAGAAATTCGAGAAAGAACGAATTTGTTTTATCGTTTTAAATCGGATTGATCATTGCAAAAAAGATGCAAGTTTGATGAAATGTTTTGAAAAATGATTTTGAAATGTTTTGAAATGTTAAGTTCATTTATGAGAAGTTTTGAAAAAAATCGGAAGTCGAAAACTTGAAAAATTCACCTTTTAAGGAGGTTTGAAAAAGTGTTCAGAACGTCGTTTTCGGCTCGATTAAAAATTAATCAGATGAAAGTTTTTTTCTGAAAATTTTTGCACTATCACAAAATAGATGTATTTATTGACAAGTGTTTAAAAAATCATCTCAAAATGAGAAGTTTTGATTGGTCAAAAATTGTGAAAGTTTGATAAAAACATGAAAAATTGGAAGTTTTGTAAAAATTTGGTCTTACTGGTTTTGAACCCATGACTGAGGTGACGCGTGTCACAGCCTTAAGAGCAAGCAAGCAACCAATCGAGCCAAACGCTACTGAGTGTTAGTGGATTATCACACGGTAGACATGATATTGGAAAGTTTGAAAATTTAAAATGAAGAACATCAAGAACACGCCAGATTCGGGCTTGTGTTTTGATTTTCGGATTACCAATTTCAACCTAAAATCTTCGTTTAATGAAATCCAATGATGTAAACATCAAAGTTGGTCGATTTTGCACCACGAACATGATCATGGTTGTTAATTTCATTTATTTCAAGCCTAGAATGATTTTTGGTTCAAAGAACACTTATGAACCCTAATCAAAAACTTAAATTAAATGATGTATTGTTCATGATTGTTTGATTTTATTGAGGGCTAATGGTCGCTTTCGCAGTAAAGAGAATGGCCAAGAGCTTTTGTCAAAAGATTCAAAGAATTATGAGAACCAAGTTCGTGTTTATACCGAAAAGTGAAGATCGAAAACGATGCTAGAGTGTTTCCGTGGTTGCTTGATCATTTAAGCATCTCGGCATGTACGGATGCTTTGAGGATAGCTTGCTTTGAACTTGCTCCAATCTCTCCACTCAAGTCAACCTGCAGTCACTTAACAGGAACTCAAATTGATGTTAATGGAGTTACTGATTGTTGTGATTGATCCGCATCATGTCTATGATGTATATGGATCGTGTTTGAATCATTAGAACAACAATTGATCAAGCCAAACCGAAATTCGAATTATAAGGCGCTTTGAAGTTTTGAAAAGATGAAAAGTCAAACCGATTTTAACTTGATTTCAGTTTGATTTTAAGTTTGGAACAAGTTTAATTATGATCATGAAACATGTTGGACACCAAATTTCATCATGTTTTCATGGGATTTTGAAAAATGCTATGTTGGCAATCTTGCTCTATGATACTTGATTTTAAGAAAGTAGAAAGAAAGCTTGTATATGTGAAGCTTTGGTGTGAATTTGAACTTGAAATGGGAGCTATTTATAGGCAAGAGGTTCCGAATTGTTAGGCAACAAGGACATGGCAATTGGATATTCAAAGAAAGCTTAAGGGGCAAGAATTAATTTACCAAAAAGGAAACTTCCTTTTTTCATGTGCTATATTTTTATATTTTGATCCAATCCTTTCAATTATCACTCTAGGCTGATATTATCCTTCTTCATCCACTTGGCAAGGTTAGAAAGCTTCTAGATGAAGAAATACAAAATGACCTATGATTTGATGTTTTGAACTTTGAAAATCAAGTTTCATGGAGCCTTATGTTTCAATTTCAAAAGTATAGCTAGACTCCATGGATTTGAGAGTTCTTGGATATTTTGGAAAGATCTTTCCACAAGCTACAACTTTCATGTTTTGAGTTTTTTCAAATTCCAATTGGAACTAGGTGAAAAAATGGCTTGAAGTTTGGAAAAAATGAGAAATTTCAACACTTAAAAATTTCTAAGTATGAAAACTTTTGACTTTTTGTTGACTTTTCCAAATTCTTTGATTTTTTATGATCATGATGGATCATTTGGAGTATTTTGATGATGGAAAAAGTTTTGTTTTGAAAATTTTGACCAAAAGTCAAAGTTTGACTTTTCTGTGCAGATGAAATTTCATCAGATGTTTCTAAAACGACTGATGAATTCTGTGAACCTCTGTGATGTTTTGAATCTAGAAATTAGGTCAAGATGTTGTATCTAAGATATAATGACCAATCTCTATCCAAAAAAGTCAATCACCGCCAAAAAATCGAGAATGCCTATGCTCGACCAAACCCTAATTGGTCGATCCTCGATCGATCGCTGAAGAAAATGGATATCCGAGGATTGAAGTCGATGATTTGATCAAGATAGATCAAATGGAGTGAGAAAATCTCAAACCCTAATTGGTTGGCTCAAGAATCAGATGAAAATCTGATGCAACCCTAATTTTGACCTGTGAGTGCTATACCCGATTAATGTTGTCTGAGTTGTTAGTTATGCAGATGATGCAAATGTGTGGTATATTAGGTCAAAATTTGGGGTAAGGATACTGATGAAACGAGCCACAACATTCTTGGTAACAGATGCGAATGAAGCTCCACCCATTTGGTGAAATAATGATTTCACAAGGATGAAACGATGTCCATGGAAGTCGTGGGTCATTTCTCCGATCGT
>CM038795.1:277715625-277781310 GCA_021764765.1 Vicia sativa
TGTTTGATTCAAACTCATGACACGTAAACCCTTAAAATAATTCTTTGTATTTTCATGACACGAAAGACATGTTGGCCTTGATGGTTAAGGCGTTTGGATTGGAAGATGCTCTCGGAGGGGTCCGCGAGTTCGAACACAGGTCGGGACCATATTTTTCTCTTTTGTAAAGTAACTCTTTTCATATTTTCTTTTTTTTCTTTAATATTTTCCATCAATTTATTTTATCTTTAAACATTTTTATCATGCATCTAAAACTCCAAAAATATTTATTTTTGCATAATCATAGAAAAATATTTATTTAATTTTAATATAAAAATTATTATTTTTGCATGCATATTTAATTTAATTTCTAATTAATCATTTAAATAACTTTTAATTGTTTTTAAATTATCAAATCAACTCAAAAATTCCCAAAAATTATTTTATCATATTAATGTCATTATTAACACAAAACGTTTTCTCATTCAAAAATACTTATTTTAACATTTCCCTCTTATGCAATTTTCTTCCGTTTCCGATTTTGCATCATTCTGAGGTTATACCGTTTGGATGATTTTTGCTTTTCTTTTCCAATTATGTAATTGCCTATGGGATGTAATAGTTTAATTAGGACTTTTTTTTCCTTTTAATTATGTATACTTTAAAGCCATGTGTAATAGCGTAGGACTTTACTCGCACTTTACCTTCCATGATTTACTTTCGCACCCTATAAACTCCTAGTAATTAGGCGTGTGTGGCAAGATAAGTTGGACATAGATCACTCATAATTTCAAGATAAAATATCTGAATTTGACACTCTCTTCACACATGCACTTGCCTTAGGTAATTCTCTCGTTGCCTTCTGAATACAAATGGTCAGTCCCTCGAGCGTAGAGGTATTCTAGCACCGTTACCTTCAAAACAAATCATCATAGTTCCTTCGATACAAGATCATAGACCCACGATGCCTCTGAATACATGATCTTGACCCTCGATTGTCGCCTATGAAAAATGATAGTCCTTGAATGTGTGGGATACTTCCTGCAGTTGCCTTCTATGACCACCCGATGTCCCTTCTATTGTCCGCTTACATCCAGCGAATAGGGCTACCTATCAACTAATGATATGGATAACACTATTCTAAAGAAGTAGTAACGAAAACGACCATTCTGAGTAGGTAATAAGACTTTTAGTTGCTTGCTCAATCAAATACTTTCCTCACACTTTTGTCAAAGTTCAAACACTTTTCAAAACGAAACATTTCGAACACTTTCTATACATTCCCATGAATCATTACAAAGTCAAAAATACTTTTCAAAACATTTTTCTCAAACACACAGAAAGCACTTTTGAAAATGATCTAAGAGCAACTAAGAGCCCGTAGATAACTACGGATGAAAAGTGCTAATACCTTCCTCTTTCATAACCTTCTCCCTTACTCGAATCTACGAAAGTCTTTTCTGTTCTTTCACCTTCCTTAATTGGATAAAAGAAAAGTCGATGGCGACTCTTGCTATCAGCACATTTGCGATACAAAAATCTAAAGTCAGTTCACCGTATTACTGAATTGGCGACTCTGTTTGGGGAGACACCTAAAGAGAGAATGCCTTAGGGTTTTAGATCACTTCTCTTGCTTTACGACTTGCTTGCTTTATCTTTAAGGGTTGCTTGGGTATTATATTTGTGGGATCCTACACCCGGATCCGGGTTTCCTTTTAGGTAGTAGCAATAAATCGTTGGCCGTTAGCATATATCAAAGCGGTCAACATGATGGCTACGTTAGTGTGACACTTTGGATGTCTGATACTCTTCATTCCCAAGTTGAGGATAGTATTTGGCTTCTGCGTGGTGTCATCAAGCACTAACTAAACTTTTAGAACCTAATTGACCATCTTGGCCATTAGAAGGTGATGAGATGGCGACTTTGAATGTAGACCGGTTGGGCGATACTCGATGCACGCTCATTAAGATCAGGACTTTTGGGATATTTTGGTGCGACCACTTGGTAGTCTTATTGAAATAACGCCTCTGAAAGATCAATGATGTGATTCCTAGAACGGTTACTATTATAGGACAGGATGAACCAACTCAAACTTTTGGTGGGGTAATCACCTATACCTCTTGCAAGCCTTAAACCTAGGCTCATTGTGTGAATTGTTTGTGTGTGCTAAACATGACATCATGACATCATCATTGCATATCATTTCTAACTATTTCAAGGACCTAGGGATTTATCTTTGCTCTGTTTTGTAGGGATTATGGCTTCTAGAAGACTATCGAATCAACTTCATGGTATACCTTCTCGGCTCAAAGAATTGGTTTGAGAAATTCGATCATGTAGTTCATCAAAAGACATGGTTATCGCTTGCTTGGTTATCTCTCGGTTTTGAAGAAGATATGATGCATGTCCTATTCCAGTTCTTTGATCCGAAACACCATTGCTTTACATTCCCGGATTATCAGTTGGTTCCTACCTTGGAAGAGTTCTCTAAGCTACTTAGGATACCTATTCTTGATCAAATGCCATTCACGGTTTAGAAAAGGTTCCTAAATGCGAAGACATCGCATCACATTACATTTAAGCGCTCGAGACATTGAAGCCAATTGGGAAACAGAAGCGGAGTTAAGGGTTTACTTGCTAAGTTCTAATTAAGAAAGCCGAGAATTCCTCAAGTTATGAGTTTCCATGCATTTGAAGACATTGTGGCCTTGCTAATCTATGGTTTGGTTCTATTCCTAACTCGGATCAATTCATAGATGTCGCGCCATCAAGTTGTTTCTTACTCACAATCCTATTCCTACTACTTGGAGATATCTACATTCTCTCACATACTCATCAAAAGACAAGGAACTCTCATGTGTTGCATACCGTTACTTTCGGTGGTTTATTTGCACCTTCCTCATCGGTTTTGAAGACGAACAAAGGATGAAATGACTCAGATATCGTTGGTCTTTTTCTCAATCTTCAACTCCTTGGCATAAGGAGGTATCCTTACAACCCTTCTCTAGCTCTGTCCCGGTTTGGTTTTGCTTTCGAAGAGATGGTCCTCCGCGATATGCTTCTCCAAGATATTGTGTTCGACTACAACGATCTCCAAAATTACCGTGAAGGTTCATACACGCTTGGGGCATGGTAAAGACTGATACCAAGACTTTGGGGCACGAAAACTCCATTCCTTGGGAACCTTACCTCAAATGGGTGCGAGCTCGAGCTCAAAACCTCATGATGCCATTCACGCTGTTCTACAGTAATTATGGAACTGTTTGCTATAGGTGGCGTACCTATCTTATTCTCCATCCTGACATGCCTCTTGATTTTGAAGACTTGAAGAGATCCGGATTCAACAGAAGAAAGGATACTTTGAAGCTCGGTGCTATGCAAGCGAGGAAAAGTGCTAAGAGTTGACCAAGCTACTTCACGAGTGAAACATCAACGCCTACCTCGGCACCAAAGGAAGGCCATGGGAGACTTAGAGCTTTAGGTTTTTGTATGTTTTCTTTTATTGTTTTGAACTATCTTTTGTACTTAAAAGAAAAGAATAAAATGAACTAATAAATGTTTGTTCGTGCTTGTTTAACAAATTTAAATCTCTAAGGTCCTTGAAATTGCATTGCATTTGCATAAACATCATATCATAGCATAACATCTCATAATTACATTGAAGATTGGTTTCTCATTCTCTCGCTATTTATTTTAGCGAGAAATGGCTCTTGAACAGATGTCAAAGATCTCAGGCTCAGAATGCTCAGTTCCAGGATGTTCACTAGCTTGGTCCAGGCCAGAAGAATCGAAAGCTCATCAACAGAAGAAGAGGTGGTTGGTGTTGTTCTCAACATGGGCAGGCGTACAAGGTGGTCCTAAAGTGGTCATCGGATAGAGCTCTCGAGGAAGGAATGTCAAGAATGAGGGGGTGTCAGGGCAATGAAGAAGGCAGCCAGCGTGAGCACGAGAAGAGAGATCCTATGACAATGACCGGTACTCGATGAAGATGACAAGTACAAGAAACTTGAGGACCATTTGAATCTTGTGGAAAACTTGAAGATGTCGGGCTGAATTTTGATGATTTGAGTCTTGTCCAGGTGTGGTGATTCCTCCCAAGTTCAAAGTTCCATACTTTTCCCAAGTATGATGGCATGTCTTGTCCAAGCTGCATTTGAAGTCCTATGTTAGAAGATCAACCCCGCGATGACGAAAGTTGTGGATGCATTATTTTCAAGAGAGTTTGTCGAGACTCAATTGGAGTGGTATTATCGACTAGAGAATGATCGTATCCGTGCGGGTGACTTAGCGGATGCTTTCTAGACGTATGGTACAATGCTGAATTGACACCCACTCGCATGCAACTCGAGCATCTATGGGTCGTGATGAGAAGTTTAAAGTATGCTCGAAATGGAGAGATAGCGAGCGAGTTCGTACCCTTGTCCAATAGGGAGTTGGTTGATATGTTTATGGGAACAGACGGGTCCATTCTTCAATCATCTGATTGGAAACTCTTGTTGGATTCATGGTTTGATATTAATGAGAAACGCGTGTTGGTATCAAAGTGGAAAGATTCATGTAGAGACATCTTCAATCTTTGAAGAGATCTTTTTGGTAAGAAAAGAAGCTAATGTTGTGTATGGTCGAGCAAGAGCAAGACCAGCTCAATCTGTGAGGAGATTGTGATCTCAATCCTACATCGGCACAACCTGTGAGACAGCACAACGCAGGCAGCACCACGAAGGCAGTTTGAAGATCAACATCGCCATTGTCGACCTTGCAACACATGTTGAAAGCGAGTTGATTACTTTGAAGGATCCTCCTCAGTGTCAACACTTCCTCTCGAGATACAATCCTAATGCTAAGTGTGCTTACCACTCCAAGCCGAGGCCGACGCACGACAAGCTGTTGGGCTCGAAGAACAAAATTCAAGATATGATTGAAGCTAAGCAGTTGAGTTTGATCCTCTGTTGAGACTCGGATGTGATCAACGCCTATGCCTAACCATGACAAAAGTTCAATGTTGTTGGTGAGATACTTACGTTTTCAACATAGATGACTTGACCATTCCTCGATATTTATTAAGAAGAATTTCTGCAAGCGGTATCAATCCGGGATGCGGAGAACCGTTGGTGCCCATCTGCACTGATGGTTGTGTTGGTTGAGAAGGCGTGTTCAGTGCATGATGGATAACCGTGAATACTATTCACGAAACCACTGTGGAGATTTGTGAAGACATATCTAAGCGAAGATGAAGATGTGAATGAAGCTGCACGGTTGCATACAGGATACAGGGCAGCCAAGTGGAAAGTTTGATTACATGGTGAAGTATCTGTTTAAAAGTTACAAGATTCCTATTGAGGATGTTAAGGCGACGGATGGGAGACAATTTCCCGAACTATCTTTGATGTTAACACGATAAGGATTTCCTCTGCTGCGATTACATGCCTAGGTGGCACCTCTCATCATTACTTCTCCCGAGACCAGTTCCATATTCCTCTGACAAAGCTATCCCTTGGAACTATGGGTGAGTTTACTATCATGGCGTCAAGCAAGACCTCTCGACCATTGAGGACCTTACAGTTGAAGCTACCATTCACGACATTGACAATATCACGGATCAAGTAAGTGACGAGCAGGAAGGTATTCTCTCAGATATCTCTCCTCCAAAAGACAACTGCGACTCCGCTCGGGTTCAGCTATTCAACAGTTCCCGAGACTAGAGGGAAGAACTAGTGACTCATCACTGCTCAGCGGAAGTACCAAAAGGAAGTTGAGGACACCTCAAAGCAGAAATGGAAAATTACAGATTATCAAGAAGAGTGACTACAATGTTGTGGAGCAGTTGGGACGGAACTCCGTCCAAGATATCCATGCTTGCTCTGCTCTTGTGCTCTGAGCTCATGCTAAAGCCTTGTGATTTCTGAAGAATGCTCACGTGCCATGAACACTACTACTAATCAATTCGAAGTTTGTATTGCTAGCCTGGCTGCCAATAACAGTAAACTTCTCGATGATGATTTGACTCCTTCGGAAGGAAACATAACAAAGCCTTGCATCTCTGTTGAATGCAAGGGCGTTACATGTCTCATGTTTTAGTGGATACAGGTTACTTTGAATATCCTTCCAAAAGGCTTTTGATCGACTTGATGTTGAAGTGTTGGTTACTGACGGTGACATAATTGTGAGAGCTTTTGATGGTTCTAGCGAACGTGCTTGGAAGCTCCTCTGCTGGTAAAGTCGGTTCCTAGACTTTGACTCCACTTTCTTTGTCATGGACATCAAATCCACTTACTCTTGCCTACTCGGGCCCTTGGATACATGGGCAAGCGTACCTCTACCTTACATTAGAAACTGAAGTACCGGTGAAGGAAAGTTGTTACAGTATATGGTGAAGAAGATATGGTCAGTCATCTACAGTCATTCCTATACCTCGAGGGTGGAGGTGGTTCTTGAGACTCCACTGTCAAGCTTTTGAATCAATGCCAGTCATGCTATTGCTCTCTGTCACTCTTGAAGTTACAAGTTCCGCCTAGGATGGCCTCGTGAAGGATGCTCAAGCTTGTTGAAGAAGAGGTAGTACTATTTGGGGTCAGCTCCTAATCTTCCTTTCAAATCGACAAGACTAGTTTAGGCTTCACCATCAGGAGAAAGAAGATGATCGTCGCTTGACGTGCGGTAACTTCCTTTCCGTGTCAGCAGATGGAATCCATGCTATAGAAGACGACGGCGACTTGACATCAGCAGTGGATCTTCCGACTCGACGGACTCAGCAATTTGAAGGCGAAGGCGTCGCCAATCTGCTTTAAGCGGGAGTAATTGCTTTTGTTTTGTTTTTTCTCCGTATTTTTTCTATCTTTGAACAATAAACTCTAAAGCCTAGTGCCGAGGCATCATGGCTCGTGAGGTTATTATATCATTTGCATATTTTCATTCAATAAAATCGTTGGACTTTTGCATTCAATTGTTGCTTTCTTTCTTTTACTATCACCCGCAAAAAGCTATGTGTTTCTTACGTGATACACAGGAACTCGAATCTAGTTGATAACACTATGCTGTTGCTAAATATGACTTGATAATCCGATCTACCAAGCGAAGGCGAAGTGAGAAGATTGTGAAGTGCGGAGAACTTGTCGTTGCTACATAAGAAGAGCAGAGTTCTGCAGCCAGAAGAGTCAATTGAGGTTGTGAATTTGGAGTGCTTGTAGAACGAAAAGTGATCAAGATAGGGCGGGTCTTGAGAGCGATGTTAAAGAAAGATTGGTTGGATGCTACGAGACTATATTGAGGTTTTCTTGGTCATCACGAAGACATGCGGGTTGGACATTGATATTGTGGTACACGATTGCCGACAAAAGAAGGTTTCTCGATGTCTGAGAGGTTCGTCGCATGCGTCCTGAGATGTTAGAAAATCAAAGCCGAAGTTATGAAGCTTGATTCCTTGATTTCTTAGATGTTACTTCTTATCCACGATTGGGTTGCAAATGTGGTGCATGTGCCAAGAAGGATGACAAATGCGGATGTGTGTGGATTCTGAGAGATCGAACAAGCGAGTCAGAAGAGCGATTTCCACTTCCTCATATTGATGTTACGGTTGACAACACCGCTCAGCATAAGGTTTTCTCCTTCATGGATGGTTTCGGTTTAGTAAGTTAAAATGGCTCTGAAGACATGGAAGACTACTTTCGTTACGGTGGGCACTTTCTGCTAGGGTTATGCCGTTCGGACTGAAGAACATGGGTGCCACTTATCAGTGCTGCATTATTTCATGACATGATTCATCACGAGATAGAGGTCTACGTCGATGACATGATAGCTCGATCACAAACTGAAGAACATCTTGATCATTTGCGGAAACTGTTTGACAGATTGAAAAAGTACAGACTAAGACTTAATCCCAACAAGTGCACTTTCGGAGTCAGATCCGGAAAACTACCAGGGTTTGTTGTCGATGGAAAAGGTATTGAGGTTGACCCGCCAAGGTTAAAGCTATTCAAAATTCCAGCTCCCACACCGAGGAAAGGAAGTCGGAGGGTTCTTGGGCCGATTGAATTACATTGCGAGTTCATTGCACATCTAAGCGCTGCTTGTGAGCTAATCTTCAAATTCTTGAAGAAGAGATCAAGTGGTGGAATGGAGCAGCGATTTCGGATCGCTTTTGACAAAATCAAGGAGTACCTACTGATCCTCTGTATCACATGTCGCCCGCCGAAGGAAGACCTCTAATCATGTACTTGGCGGTGTTAGAGAACTCAATGGGGTGTGTGTTGGGGCAACATAGCCAGTTTGGTCGAAAAAGTATGCAATATACTACCTTAGCAAAAAGTTTACCGACATGAAACAAGATACTCGGCTCGAAAACTGCAACTTGCTAGCTTGCTCGTCGACTAAGACAGTATATGTTGACTCACACTACCTTGTTGATTTCGGGATGGATCGATAAAATACATATTTGAAACAGCTCTCGGAAGAATAACAAGATGGCAAATGATCTTGACCGAATCGACATCCGATTACACTTCTCGAGAAAGCGATCAAAGGAAGTGTAGTAGCCGATCATTTGGCTCATCAAGCAGTGAATGACTATCGGTCTATGCAATTCGATTTCGAGACGAAGATGTTTTACTAATTCTGATTAGCGAAGAACCCGAGGACCAGGCGAAGGACTTGAACAAGGATCGATGGACCATGGTCTTTGATGGAGCCTCAAATGCACTTGGCAATGGCATTGGCGCCATCATTACATCTCTACAGGCGGACATACTCCTTTTACCGCAGATTGTGTTTCAGTTGCACTAGCATGGCGGTCTGAGGCGTGCATCATGGGCATCAAAGGCATGACTTAAGAATCAAGTTCTTGCAAGTGTATGGAGACCGACTTTAGTCAGTCAGATTAAGGGCGGTGGATACGAGGCATCCGAATCTCATTCCATATCGAGAGCATGTTTGAGTTTGATCCCCCTACTTGAAGAGATCACTTTCAATCATATTCCGAGAGAGAAATTGGTTAGGCGGACGCATTGGCTACTATGTCTATGTTCAAGGTTAGATGGGACAATGAGGCTCCCTAGATTATCATTGAGAAGTTTGACGAACCAGCGTATTGTTATGAGCTTGATACAGAAGAGAAACTTGGTACTACGACGTGAAAGATATCTTGAGACTCGGGAATATCCCTTGAGGCATCATCAATGATAAGAAGTTCTTGAGAAGATTTGCATCAAATTCTTCTCAGCAATGACATCTTATACAAACGCAATCCGACCTGTGCTTACTCCGCTGTGGAGACGGAAAACGGAGCGTATTATGGAAGAAGAGTTACAGAAGGCGCATTTGGTGCCCTCCGGTGGTCATACGATGGCTAAGAAGATTTTGAGACGAGTTATTGGTCACCATGGAATCGATTGTCACCGCTATATTTCCGATCTTGTCACAAATGCAGTTTTCTAGACAAAGTGCACATACCTCCGGTACCTCGAATGTTCTAACAGCTCCTTGGCCTTTTGCAATGTGGGGCATTGACATGCAGTGAAATCAAGCCCACCGCCATGGACATCGTTTCATCCTTGTGGCAATTGACTATTTCACCAAATGGGTGAAGCAGCCTCGTTGCATACGTACCAAGAATGTTGTGGCTCGATTCATCAAACACAATCTTATCAGTCGTATGGCACTCTGAAAGGATTATCACATATAATGGCTCTAATCTCAACAACAAGATGATCACGAACTACTTGCCACGAGTTCAAGATCAAGCATCACAACTCTTCTCCTTATCGGCCTAGATGATAGTGCGGTAGAAGCCGCCAACAAGAACATTAGAAGATTATATAGAAGATGACGGTGACTTACAAAGATTGGCATGAGATGTTACCATTTGCTCTTCATGGTTATCGCACTTCTGATGCGAACATCATGAGGGCAACCCTTTCTCTTGTATATGGTATGGGCGGTCCTACCAATCGAGGTTGGAATACCCTCAACGAGTCCTCCGGGCCGAGTTAGGAGAAGGCGATTGGATCAAACTCCTTGACCAGATTAATTTGATTGATGAGAAACGACTCACATCATTTGCCATGGACGGATCTATCGAGCGAATGATCGAGCATTCAACAAGAAGGTCAAGCACCGAGTTTACCAAGTGGTGATCTAGTAGTCAGCGCATCATCCTTCCACAAGGTGATCCCAGGGCAAAGTGGACTCCCACCTACGAGGGACCATTTGTAGTCAAGACAGTATTTTCGGAGCTGATACTTAACACCATGGATGGTGAAGACTTCCACACCACAATGAGCAGACATAGTCAAAAAATATTACACATAAAGAGACTGGCTAGGTCGAATGGCCTGAGCAAAAATAAGGCGTCTGGCGAACCAAAGGGTTCGGGAAAAAGTTAGGGATTTAAGCGTACGACTATGTCTCATCGGATCACTATCTACTTCCAGACTACTATCGGCATTCAAGATTCAAATGGCGAAGATCAATTCACTAACTTTCTCTTGTGACAAGGAGATGAGATAGTTGAAATATATAGTACTAGCATAGTTGGAACTTACGAGATTGTTTCATAGCTTTTACCTTTCTTGTGTACAAACTACTTCATACTTTTCAAATAAATACAAGTTTCTTTCTCTTTACAATTTTCCTGTTGTTGTTTGCATAAGTCCAACATTGCTTTGGTGATTATATGTCGACAATAAATATCTATTCACGAACATCGAAAAGTGAACATACAAAAGTAATTACTACGAGGCTCCAGGAATTGAGATGACGACGAAAGTCACCAAACATTTTCCCACATAGCATGATCCCCGGAGGTGTCGCTCACACAAACCTTTCCAGTAGTGTCGTTAGTCCCGGCGGTGATTCCACTCAACTAAACCATGTGAGCAGTTTCCAAGCGATGATTCATCACCAGCAGGTATCCCACGAATGTCTCTCAACAATCATCATTTCCCGGCAACAGCAATATCGGGACTCGAAACTTGGTCGGATAGTGCATCGGAGAAACCTACATCTTTATTCCCGACCGGAGATTTGAGGACTCGGATCCTTCTAACTTGGTCTCAACAACTATCAAATACTCTCCAGGATTTATGTGCAAGATCCCGATAAAAGTACCTCCTAGATTCTCCCCAGCGGGGTCTATGCACAAGATCCTAAGCAGTAGCGTCTCGCCTCTACCATCCTCAACAATATCTAGGCTCGAGACTTGGTCGAGATAATGCATCGGAGGAATCAAGTTATCTTTCTTCTCGGGATTTCCATCCGTTTCATCCCCAAGCAATCAGAAATCTCAAGCAAAACATCCACATCTTCTTCAAGATGGATATGTTTTGAAATACCAACATATATCATTCATACATTACTCATAAAAGTCATAATTTGTATATATCATTCATGCACATGTCATGCATCATACCTTATGTCTCGGTGAAGCGACTTTGAGATTTTGTATCGCAAATATGCGGATAGCAAAGTCGCCGACTTTTCTTTTATCAATTAAGGAAGGTAAAAGTACGAGAAAAAGACCTTCGTTGGATTACGAGTAAAGTGTTAGTGAAGATTTTGATATCTTGTGGTTGAAGAAGGATCATGGAGCTCGAGATGAGATGATGTTAAAGTATTCGAGGGAACATAGTGAATGTCATAGTTTGGAAAGAAAATAATTAGCCCTTGAATGGATGTATTGAATTCGGAGTGTCGAGCGGAAATAATGGTGATATGTGTAAAACAAGCTTGATCGGGCAATAGAATTGTATCGGAGGAAATGGGTTGAAATCGAAGTGAGTGATACATTTGAAATTCAAAGCAGCGGGATAAAGGGAGTTGCAGCGCTGAAGAAAGCGGTTCAATGGAAGCAAGAGAGAAGCATGGTGTCTTGCATGTTCTAAGCGTGGCAAGATCTTATGGGTCGAACCGTTATGGTGAATTAGTATAAATAGGAGTCTTAATGTTAGGATTTCGTGTGTCATATCTATTGTACTAAAATTCGGTCACATTCAAAATACCACATGGCTGGGAAGCGAATACACGAATGATGTGCGTATGATTGCACCAAAGCTTTATTATTCAACAATGTATCTTTATCCTTCAGTTTAACTTTATCTTGCATCAATGTCTTTTAAGTTTCTTTACTTTCAAAGTCATTTCATTTAAATGTTTTCTACCATCATTGAAGTTCTTTACTTTTCCAAAACTTTTACATTATTTATTATTTCCCGAGCTTTTATACATTTGTTTACATTCCTGCCTTTTCGTTTGTGATTACTTTGAAAATCTTTTACACTTTAAGAGTTTATTTGAATATTGTTGCATTTATATACTTTCTTGCCTTTTCGAATTTGAATGTTCTTGTTTGTTCGAACCAAATATACATTATTTACTTGATCATATCACTAAGTAATCGAACGTACTTGAACCTATACAAAACATCCAAAACAAGTCTCAAATATGGATCTTTATCTTAAGTTCATACCAGCGGCCGATACCCCATAGGATCAATCTAGTCGATCCTGCAAGTTACGAGAGGATTGAATAACATACAGATTATAACGCTTATTCGATAGTTTGGAAGACTAGCGGTTGTTTCACGAAATCACTGTGAACAAAATGGCACTTGATGGGGACGAGTTTGGCCGTTATAAATTAAGAAAATTATAACCATAATTATTATAAAAATTCTTTACGAGTAAACAAATTTCATTGGTATATGAACCTTAGGAGTGGTAGAATAACTAATAGTAACCAACCTTTACCGGAAGAAATCGAAATAATAGAATGTCTAATAATCAACAAGGGAACAAAATGCCCCATGGAGCAGGCACTAATGCGTGCATTTTATTGCAAGCGTCGGTCGCGATCCCTTGAATGCGATCGTTGCATCCGACTAATAATATAGCCACGAATGGAACAAGTGGCATGTCAACAAACAATTCGATCTTGGGCAATACGAGGAACCCTTTGGTTACCACAGGATCCGTCCCACACCGAGGACACAAGCCCATTTCGCCACCCACTACAAACTAGACCACCTAGTTTAGGGTAATAGACCCGAAACCCTTCTTATGGGATGCCAACATCTTTTATGGCGAGGCTTGCAAACTTGACGTCAAATGCATCACCCCAATTGGGATGCGGATGCGGGTTAATCAATTTCCTACGAATAACCAAGGTGCGGGGTTATGGCGCCTTACCCACCTAACCACGAGAAAACCAAATGGCTTTTAGGCAATTGATGGATGATAGTAACCATAACATGATAGGAGTAGCACAAACTATGCAGAAATCTTGCCCCAATAGTTGAGCGTGGTGTGGCGAATAGAAAATCACGAGATAATATGAGTCGAATAGCGATTTCTTTGCTCCATGGGCGTAGATAGAACAGGCTGTGGTTCGAGACACCTATCATCGAACAAGCCATTGACCCACCCTATAGGCCGTTAGAAGAATTTGACACGAGGGCAAGGGCACGAAGAAATGCCCGATGATCGAGAAGAACCACTTAGGGAGTTGTAGAACCCGATGGCGAGGATCGAAAGATATGATGCTCGATGATTCGAGGAACCACGGAGGGAGTTGGGGAACCGGGGCGGGCTCGAAGGCAAGAGGCGGCGTTTGAGAAGAACAACCTAGAGGAGTAGTTATGGTAGGTAGAAACCAAGATCTTGATCACGGTGGTCCATAGAATTGAAATGATAATATCTTGGCGGAAAATAACCTAACCACCATGATAGAGAATAATGGCCCAAAGCGGTGTGTCTGAGGATTAGGAGGCCAAATTATGCTTCTCCCATAGATTATGTGATGCATACCGACTTACCAAGGGACACAAGATCCCTAAGTTTACAAAGTTATTTGGAGATACTAACGAATCAGCAGTTGAACACATAGCAGTATCTCACCGAGCGGGAGACATAACCAATAATGAGAACCTTAGGATTAAGTATTTCCGAGTTCCCTCACGAAAATGCTTTCACAGTTCACCACATTACCACACGGATCCATAGATACTTGGGCCCTTTTAGAAAGATTGTTCCATGAACAATTCTACATGGGACAATCAAGATAAGTGCGAAGGAACTAGCTAGTGTTAAGAGGAAGTTCTTGAACCCATGAGCGAATACTTGAATAGGTTCGGACTATTGAAATCAGGATGTTTCACGGTGGTCCCGAACATGAATTAGTCGAAATGGCGTGGTGGCCTTGACTATCGATTCGAAAAGAAATTAGATCATAATACTTGAGAGATATGGCTCGGTTGGCGGATAGGGTTCGACAAGTCGAAGACTAAAGGCCGAGGCCGGGCTTTCAAAAGTAATAAGAAGAAAGAATTTCCTATGTCGAAGCAGAAGTCGAGGCATCACGATTCGAGGAGGTCGAGTGGACCTAGCGAGTTAAGCAGGCCCCACTCTTGTAAACTATTGGTTCCCACAAGGGAAAAAATTGTTGAAAATGAAAAAAGCGACAAATTCCCAAAGAAGGTGTACACCTTTGATGTGACAAAGTGTGATGAGATTTTTGACACCTTGTCAAAGATGGTCAATGATTGTGCCATCGAATGTTAAAATACCTCCTTTAGATCAAAGAAAGAAAAGGATTTTGTAAATATCATAGTTTCTTAGGCCACAAAACCTCACGGTGTTTTCTTTTCAGGACTTAATTGAGAATGCAATCAAGAAGCGGACTAAAGTTTCTTTGATAAGCCAAAGATGAAGGTGAGCGAGGATCCTCGGATATTGAGACACCAACTACTCGAGCTGCGGGCATGGGAGAAATAAATATGGTGGAAGCAGACCAAGGGGTCATACATTGAAAGATGAAAACGAGAATGAGAGTTGGGAGCGATCGGAGTCAATAATGGAGTCCTGAAGACATCCACCAACAACGGAGCCGACTAAGCCAGGTATGATCATTGGTTTGAAGGACATCCAGACTCTTGAGGGCCGGAGAGTCGGGGGACGGTGGTGGGACTCTTGAAGGTGCAGGCGCCAATTAGAAAGGTCAAATTACAAAGCAACTTTCCCACGAGAAGAGATGCAGGATACTTTGGGAGAACCAGTGGAAGATTCGACTATCGGTAAAATATTCTGCAGAGGTGCAAAAATCCCAATCGAAGCCATCAAACCATCGGGTTGGGAGATGAGGATACAAAAGATGGAGGTAGAAGGACACTGAGCCCAAGAAGTTTGGGACACTGCAGGGGAGCCTAGTGGCAAATTCGACTACAGGTGAAATACTGCCCGGAGGTTCAATACAACTCAAAGACATCGAACCGTCGGGTTGGGAGATGATGAAAAGATGGAGAGGTGGATGTTAATATGGTGGACATGGAGAAACCTTGTTACGATATGCAAGAAATGGAGAAATATCTTGAGAAGGAAAAATACAAAATGGAGGAAGGATATCTGCGAGATACCAGTTTAAAAATTACCTCATGGTGTGCCACAAAGGAAGCGAGATGATGCTTTGCCCGGATGCGACATCATCGCAGCAGATTTCTTCGCGAGTTCGAGAAAGGAGCCAAAGGGCTCGAGCTGGCGTCAGTGGCGCCAAGACAATCAATTGTTTAGATGCTATCCTCGACACGGAGAGTGTGTTGGAATTCTTAGTCGTTGCCATAAAGGGCAGCGAAGTGTTTGATTGCCCAAGGTGTTGACATATGACCAAAACATGGCGGGGCATTGAAACCATTCCTTCGCGCCATCTTGGAATCACGAGGAGATGGGTCGGAAGAGTCGGCACCTCCGGCAATCATAATCAAAGAAAGATAGTCCTTACCCCAAAGGTGCTCGAAGGTAACATTGAGAATCCTATTGAAGTACCAAGCGATAGATGGCTGCGTCAAAACCAATAAGGGGAAGATAATTGGAGAAGCAATGGCGAAATCGCGTCACGCCATGGTGTAGGAGACAGTTCAACAACAAAGAAAAGAAGAGTTGAGGTGGAAAACTATAAAGGAAGAATCCCATGTCAAGATCGATGGCGAAGGCAACAACGTGTTCGAATTTGAGAAATCTTGGCGATTGAAGAGGTAGTTTCGACCGACAAGAAAGATGTCGCACTAACAAACCAACGACAAGCAAGCAGCCCGAAAACAAACCTCTAGTTAGTAGGAGACTCTTTCGACACGAAACCAGATGGATCAAAAGAATATACTCGGGGCGGAGGAAGATGAGGATATCTTGTGAGATAACCCGAATCGGAAGGAGAATCCTCACTCAACCTAAGCGCAGCGTGGTGTCATACTACTACGAATTCGGGCGAAACGAAATCGAAGAGCAGGAAGAGGATGATACCATTGATATGATGAAACATAGGCGGTTGCTATTATGTCATGGATAATGGCGCCGTCGAAGAGCGAATGCATTCTTGAACACCGGCCGACAATGAAGAATCATCTGAAGCCATTGTTCATTCGAGCAAGGTTAATGCCCATGGTGTGAATAAGGTCTGGTAGATGGAGCGCGGTTAATCTAATGCCTCATTTATGTTAAAAAGTGGGAATACAAGAAAGTGATGTCAAACCGCATAACATGGTTCTATCAAATTATGAAGGGAAGTTGGTCAAACATTGGGAGTGGTGCAAGTGGAGTTAACCGTTGGTTGAGCTGCAGGCCCACCATGTTCATGTAATCGAAGCCAAGGCCAACTACAACTGTTAGGAAGAGAATGGATTCATGGCGTAGGGCGGTTCCTTCGTCAATGCACCAAAGGTTAGTGCTATGGAGAGAAGATGGGATAGTGGAGAACATTGAGGCGGATCGAGTTACTTCATGACTACGATCAACCTAGTCAACAAAACTATGACAAGTATCTAGCACGAATAGCCCTTGTGCTCCAAATGAGGAGATGAGCGAGTCGGAGATGCACATATTATATGACCCTTCGCCATGATGGCATGTATTGGGATAGAAAAATAATTAAAGGCGAAGGACTCGAAGGTACTTGAGAAAGGCGGCGGAAGGTGGGAGTTCGACAACGGTGCTCATGATTGAGTCCTCCTTCTTGAAAGGATTTCGGCCTACATGGTGAGAACAAATGGATAGCGACTTGGAGGCTGAAATAGGCAGTATAGTTGAAGAAAATAACATGAAAGGGGCTGGTTGAAAGACTCACCTCGAAGAAAATGAAATAGAACAAAGGCTAGATGCCATATATGATCAGAACCCAGGCTTGAGAAGGATCCTACAAACATAGGTGCTAAGATGTTGTACAGGACCAACTCGAAGAGGTAAATTTGGGGATGACAACACAAAAGAATAACTTATATAAGTGCGGGCGGGTCCAAGTCTCAAGCAAGAGGTGATCGAAATCCTCAAGCAAAATAAAGATTGCTTGGCGTGGGACTACGACGAAATGCAGGTTTGAAAGAGAGTTAGTAGCACGGACTTCCAATTAAGGATGGCAAAAGCCCATCAAGCAAACTCCTAGGAGGTTCGCATGCGATGCTCACAGGATTAAAGGTCGAAGGTTGCTGCGTTGCAAGTTCATCAGAACCACAAGGTATGTCGAATGGTTAGCTAATATAGTGCACATTATTAAGAAAAATGGTTCCACGAGAATATGCATAGACTTTAGGGATTTAAATCGGCAACCCCAAAGACCAATACTCTATGCACATGGCGAAATGTTAATAGACTACTGCTGGGGTTCGAATCTTAAGCATGCTAGATGGATATTACGGTTATAACAGATTTTATTCTTGAAGAGGATGTTGCCAACAGCATTTCGTTGTCCGAGCCTTAGGCACCTATGGTGGGTAGTGATGCCTTTTGGCTTGAAAAATCTGGGGCCACTTACCAGCGAGCAATGGATTCCATTTTCATGATTTTATTGAGACTTTTATGCGGTGTATATTGATGACATAGTCATCAAGTGCATCTTGAAACTCATCGCACCATCGGGCAATCATTGAAAGAATGAGAAACATGGCGAAAATGAATCCTTAAATGTGCATTTTTGTGCGGGGGAGACTTCACAGGCTTTGTGGTTCATAAAAGGGAATCGAAATCAACAAAATAAGACAAAAGCCATCATGGAGACTAAAGCACCCACATCAAAGAGTTGCAGGTCTCTGTTTGGAAGATAAATTTTCTTAGAAGATTCATCTCGAATCTAAGTGGAAAGACTCAAGCATTCTCTCACTACTTGGCAAAACAAGGCCAAGCCTTGGGTGGAGTCAAGTACATCGGGAGGCCTTGATGAAATTAAAGATACCTCTCAACCTCCTATCTTGTCTCCACCTTCATGGGAAAGCCCATGAGGCATACATATCTGCTTAGATTTACTATAGGTAGTATGTTAGCACAAGAAGATAGTAATGGCATCGAAAGAGCTATATACTATTTAAGTAGGGTGCTAAATGATGCGAAACTAGATATAGTAACATAGAAAAGTTATGCCTATGTTTATACTTCTCTTGTATGAAACTTAAATATTATATAAAGCTGTTGATGTTTATGTCTCCTCTCATTTCGATGTTATCAAACACATCTTTGTCAAAACCAATTATGCATAGTAGAGTGGGTAAATGGGCTTTAGCCCTAACGAATATTCTTTAACCTTCATGCCTTTGAGGTGTGAAGGCCAAGTAATTCTTGACTTCATTGTGGATCACTCACTGGTCGAAAAGACCATTATGGGTTATGTTGGGGCCAACCTTGGAAATTATACTTTGATGGTTAGACTCACAAAAGGGTAGTGGTGTTGGGGTTCTTATAATTTCTCTGAAGGAATTCCAACAAAATTCAAGTATAAATTGGATGGCCCTCGTTGCTCAAACAATGAAGCTGAATCTGCGCTTATTGTTGGACTTGAAGCTTTGTTGGAATTGAGGCAACTGAAGTCGAAATTAAAGGTGACTCGAGTTAGTGGTCAAACAAATAACAAAGGAATATAAATGCATAAAGGAAAATTTGATGACATACCGTCATAGCTAATAGATTGATCAAAAATTGAATACATGAATATCAACATACAAGAATAGAGAATCAAGAAAATACAGCATATACAACAATAGGAATAGACAAATGACCTATACAGTTGGCAGGTTATAAAGTCTCTACAAAAACTTTAAAGAGTTGATCGAAATAAGAGGTAGGGTTATGGCTACAGACTAACACCATCGGTTTAGAAAATATTAAGTTAGGTTGTAGTGGTAAAGATAGATTGAAGTGTTAGCCATAAACACCGTATCGGATCTGATTAGCGAAAGCAATTGTAAGCTATCTAAAGGATCCAACCTTAAGCGTAGATAGAAAAACGAAATATAGAGCATTATCATATGTCCTTATGGGAAATGAATTGTTCAAGAAGACCCAGAAGGTGTATTGCTCAAATGCCTAGGAGAAAGTGAGGCGTATCTAGCATTATCGAAGTTCATAATGGGGCATGTGGGGCACATCAAGCGAGGCCACAAGATGAAGTGGTTGCTATTCGATATGGTATGTCTTGGCCTAGCATGCTCAAAGATTGTATAGACTTAGCTAAAGGATGTGAAGAATGTCGGAAACATGCGAGGATTCAACATGCTCCTGCGAGTGACATTCGATCATTAAACCATGGCCCTTTAGAGGATGGGCGTTAGATTTAATAGGAGAAATCAATCACCTCGTCTAAAGGTCAGAAGTACATCTTGGTAGGAATAGATTATTTTACTAAGTGGATCGGCGATACCACTAGTAGCTGCGAATCAAGCTATTATTGAATTCATACGAAACAAATAATCTATAGGTTCGGATTGCGGAAAGCATAACTACTGAGACCAAGGTGTATTTCTGATGAAAGATGCAAGAGTTCGCTCGGGAGATGGGATTTAGACTACGACATCAACACCATATTATGCTCAAGCAAATGGTCGGTCGAGCGACCAACAAAGTAATAATTGGTTTGATCAAAAACACATTGGTAAAAGCCAAAGATTGGCATAAAACTTTAGACCAAGTACTATGGGCTGTAGAACATCTCTAAAGAAGCTACCAATACTACACCTTTCCAACTAACATTTGGCCATGATGCGGTCTTGCTGTAGAAATTCATCTGATCGGTTCGAATCAAAGACAACATGAACTCCCTCGTCATTATATTGGGAAATGATGGTGAATGAGTTAGTTGAGTTAGGCAGTCGAGACTACATGCATTGGAAATCCTAATGAGGCAAAAGGAAAGAGTGGCGGGGCATATAACAAAAGAGTAAAAGGTAAGACATTCAACGTTAATGACTTAGTATGGAAAGTCATATTGCCCATGGACAAAAGAATAAAGCATTGGGTAAATGGTCACCTCATTGGGAAGGCCCTTTTCGAATAGCAAAAGCGTTTTCGAGCAATGCGTATGAAATAGAAGCTGGCGGATGATAAACGAATCCTAAAGGTAAATGGGAAATATTTAAAGTATAAACCATGCTGCGGGAGATTCGAATACTAACGATGTAGTCATAATATTATAATGAAGTGCCAAAATGGTAACATAATTGCCAAAATGGCATTGTTCAAGCGTTACGAATAAACATGTCGATCAAAATATAAGAGTTACAAAATAAACAAGATTGAAATGGATTGTTCCTCGGCCGGTCGAAGATATTCTTGAAAGACTCAAGTCTTTGTTGGGTGGCGCTGGCACCTTGAGGATAACTTCACCTTTGAGTTGCTCGGCCTACATTTCAACAAGGCCCTTGTTAAAGTTCTTGAATCGATTCTCAAAGGTGTTGGACTCGTAGGCAATTTGTTTTCTTTGGGCCTCTTTGATCTTAGAAGTTCTTGAATCTGTTTCTCCCGGAGGAGGATGGATTGAGATCGAAGCTCATAGTCGCTCTAGCTTGCTTAATATCGTGGCTTGCTCTTGACTTCTTTGAAAGCTTGAAGCATGTTCATAAGCGGCATCCATTGAAGCTCTTTTCTCTTGGACTTTATTTGCAGTGATTCATCACGGAGGCATCCGGTCACATTATCCAACAAAGGCGAGTTCGAGCAGGATGGTACTAACTTCGAGAGGCAGTAGTGAGTCGACTTGGTTGATAATCCCTTCATGATGAAGCAGGCGGTACTATCTTGTTTAAGCACTTGAATAGATCCACATCAAGGATTGTTTTCTAATTCTATGAAGAAGTACAACCTATCATCAGAGGGCATTGCATTAGAATCGAACCGGCACCGATTGTAGAAAGTGGAATATCCTTTGAGCCAACTTAGCCTTCATGTACCCATAGGGTCATTTCTTTTCAAATTGGCTAATTCTTCTTGTTTTGGTGAGAAGACCGAGGAAGTTCCATACGTAATGGGTAACATCCATTTGAAGTCCATTTGCTCATTAGTGCGAAGACCATCACCGTCATTATTGGCGTTCCATCATCTTGTTCATCATCGAGACAAATCCACCACCTCGATGTCATCATTCGATCACCATCGACCGGACCACATCCTTTCTCGAACCTTCTTGAGCGTCTTCTCCTTCTTCATCCTCGGACCTTCCCTCGCTAGAATCTTCACTCTCTTGAGAGGCGGTGGTTCTTTCCTCTTGGTTTGAGTATTTGTTCACACTCTTGAGGGATTCACGGAGGGATTTTGGGTGAAGAGCCTGGGAGGCATGTGCGTCTTGAGGCATTGTTGCATGGGTCTCCTTGAGAGGAGGCGAAGTGCCTTGATCATCGGTCGATCGGAAGCTCCGGTTAGGAGTGCCATGTTAGAAGAGCCTCATTTTGCCTTTGGATTATTGAATCCCAGGAGAAGAGTGAATCGGAGGCGGATGCTTGCGGAGGAGGAGTCGAAGTGGTTGGGATGCAGGTGAATCATCCTACATAGATAAAGAAGATTAGAAACGGTAGGTACAAATAATCATTTAAGATTGAAGTAAACTCACATGTGGGTTATCCGTAGATATATTCTTCTATATGTTCCAACATTACGTTGGAGGTCGAAGGTGGAATTTTGGATTGGTGTGAGGGCAACATCTCTTGAGTCAAGTCGAGTCGGTATCCTTTGAGTTTTCGTTTGGTTCTCTTTTGGAGTGGTTGGAGAAGTTTACTAAATGCGAAATGGTACAAAGCAATTTAGACTTAAGTTACAAAAAAAATCAGACCTATTTGAAATACCGAGGTAATGTTTACCTTGAATCGGAGCGTTGTTGTGGGTGGTGTGATTTGAGTAGTTGTTGGAGTGGGTGCGCGGTGTTCGTTGTTGTAGTTGCAGGATTGATTGTTGGAGTCACTTGGTACACCATCATTTGTCTCGTGGGATTGTTGAGCTGTTCCGTCTTGGTCTTGATGCGGTAGTCTTGATCACGAGGGTGGAAATCGAAGCAATTAAAGCGAAAGTTAAAACAAAGAGTAACAAATATTTGGGATTTCCCAATCATTCGCACCTCGCCCTCATTGAAAGAATCGATAAGGCGGAAGGTCATAGCGAAGATGTCTGGAAATTATGAATCGATGTCGAGCCCATATCACGGTCTCGGATGGCTTTGGTTTCTTGTGGGATTTATATTTGAGCATTTCACTGCAAATTAACCACCAGGATATGGAGGAAACCAGCGAGCCAATTCAAGTAGGTAGTTTTGGAAATCTAGGTGGATGCATTTCGGTGCCAACCTATACCTATCTTGGTGACAACCACGAAGGAAGTTGGAACTTAGAAATTTTTCTTTAAATTTTTCCCTCAAGGTTTGAGCCGCTCGATATCTGATGGTTTGCGGTAGCGTGGGATCATAAGTAGTTTGAGTAAGTCGAAAAGCTTTAATCTCTTGGCGTGGGTCAACATACCTTTCTTTTTATGTACACATGAGCGCAGCGGTCAGTTTAGCTTGAATGGTAGAAGTTAAAACATATAAGATTGATTAGAATTTAATCCACCAATTCTAGAAACTCTTTTGATAGATAAGAGGATTAAGTAATTAGGAGATTAGTCTTGGTAATAAAAGGCCTTCGCTTGGATTTCCTTGCATTTAGTCGAACCATGATGGTCCATGAGTTCTCGAGCAAAGGCGCCATAGTTTTGTTAAATTCATGTTGTTTGGAGAAGCATAATGTACTTTGAAAATGAAACACGGAAATCGGCCTTGTCATCACTAGAGTCGGTCTCCTCGACCTCGTGCCCTCAGCGTTTCGATCAACTATCTGGATCTTGCTCATTAATAGTATCTGCGGTGGAGGCGAAGACTCGAACATAGCATTTAGCCATAGCTGGAGCATCGAGAAGGACCGCTAACAAGATGTTCTTGGAAGTATGAGATTTCAAGCTCGAAGCGGTGATCTCGGGCTCTAAAGGTCAACTAGCGGAGTTCACTAAGTTAATCCTCCTGTTCTCATGCAAATATCTTGCTAGAGGAATGAACCTACTAGCTACTGAAGTGACTGCTGCGACGTATCTTGATAGCCAAGAGTAAGGAAGGCAATATGTTCAACATCGGACACTCACCACATACGTATGGTAATGACTAATGAATTTGGAGAAGTGGCTAGTTTGATATCGAAATCAATAATACTTGAATGTTCCTCGACATCGAGAACATATGTTTCCCCTCTTGGTGTTAGTCCGTGATGGCGATTATGTCGAAGAATGTGGGTGTGATCATCCCTCGGGAGGTGGAAGGTATTATAGGTGCTATCCAAATACTGGGGATCACGAATAACGAGGATATTTGTATGTGAGCTGGTTTGGATAATTTGGAGATTATAGATACCTAATTCCTCCCAGCGATGTGACTTCTTAACTTCCACTTTGGCGATTACGTTATATGCTACATCGGTTGGACGGGATCGAAATGGTTTAAAGTTGTTTTAACATAGTCGAATGAAAGGATCTTTTGGGATAGTCATAGGAGTTTCTACTTCCTTTGGACAACAGGATCATTGACATTATCGGTTCTACCTAGGGGTTTCCATTGTATTGAATAAAGGTTTGAAATCATAACAAGCGGAAATATGGTTCGTGTATCCTTAAGAATCTCAAAAACCGTAAGAGGACCCATTAGGGCAAATCTCTTTCGAGCGTTAGTAGGGATTAATACACGAGAGGAGTATAAGAGCTCTTGCTCTTTGGAGATTCCACAGGGTATAAGTGCAGTTGACCTTGGTGAGTGCCAACCTTGCTTTCCAAATTGTTCGGTGTTCTTATTCTTCTTCTTAGAAATCTTTTTACAGGATGTTGATGAAGACATTGTTGGGGTTTTGATTAAAGAGATTAGGGTTCTTTCACGAGAAAGAGGAAAAAGAAGATCCAGTGTGGAAAAAGTGAAAAGACTAAAGTTTGTTTGGTTTTATAGTGAGGAAGTGGAAACACTCATCAACTAATGCCAAGTTACGTGGGAGACGTGGGTTGGATACACGGTGAGGTGGCGTGAAGTCGGTATTGGTAATAAGCATGATTAAAGGTGATCATTGCTCTTAATAAATGCACCATACCGTAGTTCTTTGTGAAAGCGGTTCGGAAACCGGGGTCATCGTGATTGACATGATGGAAATCTTATCTGAGGTCATAATTGCTCGGGGTCACATCAAAATCTTGTGGATATATTTAAAATAAGTATTTCTTAAAAGGATTGAAATACATATTTTAAAGGGGCATTTGTTAGTGAAGATTTTGATATCTTGTGGTTGAAGAAGGATCATGGAGCTCGAGATGAGATGATGTTAAAGTATTCGGGGAACATAGTGAATGTCATAGTTTGGAAAGGAAAAATTAGCCCTTGAATGGATGTATTGAATTAGGATGTCGAGCGGAAATAATGGTGATATATGTAAAACAAGCTTGATCGGGCAATAGAATTGTATCGGAAATGGGTTGAAATCGAAGTGAGTGATACATTTGAAATTCAAAGCAGCGGGATAAAGGGAATTAAAGCGGAAAAGCAACGTGGAAGCAAGAGAAGCATGGTGTCTTGCATGTTCTAAGCGTGGCAAGATCTTATGGGTCAGAACCGTTATGGTCGAATTAGTATAAATAAGTCTTAATGTTAGGATTTCGTGTGTCATATCTATTGTACTAAAATTCAGTCACATTCAAAATACCACATGGCTAGGGAAGCGAATGCACGAATGATGTACGTATGATTGCACAAAGCTTTATTATTTAACAATGTATCTTTATCCTTCGGTTTAACTTTATCTTGCATCAATGTCTTTTAAGTTTCTTTACTTTCAAAGTCATTTCATTTAAATGTTTTTCTACCATCATTTGAAGTTCTTTACTTTTCCAAAACTTTTACATTACTTATTATTTCCCGAGCTTTTATACATTTGTTTACATTCACCTTTTCGTTTGTGATTACTTTGAAAATCTTTTACACTTTAAGAGTTTATTGAATATTCTTTGCATTTATATACTTTCTTGCCTTTTGAATTTGAATGTTCTTGTTTGTTCGAACCAAATATACATTATTTACTTGATCATATCACTAAGTAATCGAAGCGTACTTGAACCTATACAAAACATCCAAAACAAGTCTCAAATATGGATCTTTATCTTAAGTTCATACCAGCGGCCGATACCCATAGGATCAATCTAGTCGATCACGCAAGTTACGAGAGGATTGAATAACATAACAGTTATAACGCTTATTCGATAGTTTGGAAGACTAGCGGTTGTTTCACCAAATCCTTGTGAGCAGAGGAAAGGTTATGAAAAGGAAGGTATTAGCACCCATTTTATCCGTAGTTATCTACGGGCTCTTAGTTGCTCTTAGATCACTTTAAAATTGTGCTTTTTGTGTGTTTGAAAAATGTTTTGAAAAGTCATTTCGCTTTGACTTTGTAATGATTCATGTAGGAATGTATACAAAGTGTTTGGAAATTTTTCGTTTTGAAAAGAGTTTGAACTTTGACAGAAGTGTGTGGTGTGAAAAGTATTTTGATAGAGCGAGCAACTAAAAGTCTTATTACCCACTCAGAATTGGTCGTTTTCGTGTTATTTTGCGTTCATTTAGAATAGCGCCATCCATACCATTAGTTGGTAGGTAACCTTATTCATTGGATGTAAGCGGGACATTCGAAGGGACATCGGATGGTCATAGAAAGCAACTTGTAGGGAGTATCCTAGCACATTCGAAGGGACTATCATCATTTTTCGTAGGCGACATCGTGGGTCTATGATCTTTGTATCGAAGGGACTATGATGATTTGTTTTGAAGGCAACGGTGCTAGAATACCTCTACGTTCGAGGGACACGACCATTTGATTCGTAAGGCAACGAGAGAGAATTACCCTAAGGGGTGCATGTGTGAAAAGAGTGTGTCAATTCAGATATATGTTATCTTTGAAAATTATGAGTGATCTATGTCCAATTTTATCTTGCCATACACGCCTAATTACTAGCAGTTTATAGGGTGCGGAAAGTAAATTGCGGAAATGTAAAGTGCGGAAAGATAAAGTCATACACTATTACATGGCTTTGGGGCAGAAACATAATGAGAGTGCGGAAAATAAAAGTCCTAATTAAACTATTACATCCCATAGGAAATTACATAATTGGAAAATAAAAGCGATAAAAATCGTCCGAAACGGTGTAACCTGTGAACAGATGCAAATTCGGAAAACGGAAGAAAATTGCACAAGAGGAAAATGTTAGTAAAAATAAGTGTTTTTGAATGAGAAAACGTTTTTGTGTTAGTGATGACATTAATATGATAAAATAATTTTTTGGGAATTTTTGGAGTTGATTTGATAATTTAAAAACAATTAAAAGCTATTTAAATGATTAATTAGAAATTAAATTAAATATGCATGCAAAAATAATAATTTTTATATTAAAAATTAAATAAGCATTTTTCTGATGATTATGCAAAAAATAAATATTTTTGGTGTTTTTTAAATGCATGATAAAAATATTAGAAGATAAAATAAATTAGATGGAAAATATTAAAAGAAAAATAAGAAAATATGAAAATAAGAGTTAGTTTGTAAAGAGGAAAAAACATTGGTCTTGCCAAGGATCGAACCGTTGACCTTGAGCATCTTCACATACCAGCCTTAACCACTACGTAGCGTGCATTTGGTGTCATGTAATTGAAACAAAGGCGTTTTAAGCATTTTTGAATTCTGGAAATTCAAATCACGCGCGAAGAACATCGTCTTCTTCATTTGAATTTCTGGAAAGATAGCGTCGGCCTTGGTTCGACGTTACAGCCCCTGCAATTTCTAAAATCTCATACAGGTAATATAAATGAATTGTGAGTACATGAATCGATTGCAAATTGAATTCTAAACACGATGGTGGTGGTCTTTTTGTCCAATTTTTCCGTTTTAAGGAAGCCCTAATTCGGTTCAGAAAACCCTAGCAATGGCATATTTCGACTCAGGCCATGAAAACACAATTTGATTGTCCAGATAGCTTGCAAACTTCAAACTAAACACAAATCAAACATCAAAACATGTTAAAAATGCATGATAAACAGAATTCGATTTTGAAAAATATAAAACAAACCAAAATCGGATTTCGTGATTCTTGATATTTTGGATGATGTAAGTGCAGAATGCTTCAAGGATATCAAGGCGTGTTTGGATGGTTAAAACCAATTGAATCAAAATGGAACTAGGGCTGCCACTTGCTTGAAACACAGTTTTTGAGTTTGATTAGGGTTCTTCAAACAATTTTTGTTCTCTCTTGTTGTGTAGGCATTGTATATTTATAGTGGATGGATTTGGGTTGAATTCAAGAGCAAATAATGATCAATGAATGTAGAAAATATTTGATTTTGTAAAATCAAATCATCCTTTGATCAATTTCAATCACATTCTTGCCAAATCTATGCAAATTTCGAAATTTGCCAGACTTGTGTGAGTTACTTGGACCTCAAGCATGAGAGAAAATCAATCTTGCATTTAATTTTGATTTTATACCTTATTTTTTAATTTAATTTGTATTTAAATGAATAAAATCCAAATTAAATAGAAAAATAAAGCTAAAATTCGTGGCATTGGGCTTGGATGTTCCAAATTTTCTAAGGAACAAGTTTGAATGAAGAAAAACTAGGCCCATTTGCAAAATTTTGGATTTTAACAAGTATCTCTCTTTGTGCACTTCTTCAAAAATGCCCAACTTGTGCAAGGTGTATTTTACTCAATTTTCCATGTTTTTGAGTGTTCTTGGACTTTTTAGAACGCTCTAAGTGTCCTTTAACCAACCTTTTTGGTTTCATCTCAATTGGAGTTTCCATGCTTAATAAATCTTCAAAACAAAAAGTTGACTTTTTGTTGACTTTGAAAAGGACCTGTAATGTTTTGATCCATACCTTCCAAATGAAGCATTTTTTGAACATTCTTGTGAGACATGAAGTTGTAGAGAATTGGATTTCCTTCAAAATGAGAGGTGGTGGAAATTTTTTTGAGAAATTATGAAGAAGTTATGCTCAGTCAAAGTTTAGTTGACTTTTCACTAAAAAACCCTAATTTGGAAAGTTTGACTTTTGTGCAAATCTTGAGTTTTCTTGATGAATCATGATCAACCCTTGATCAAATGATGAATGTTACTTCAAAATGAGGATGTTGACCAAAAATCATGAAGTTTGATTGTATGTTGACCACAGTTGACTTTTGTCTAATCAAGTGATTTTCAACCATTTGAGCAATTGTCTGAGGAAACTTGACTTGTGAGGCCTGAAACTTGACATGGAGATTCTTTGAAGCACATGGGGAGGCATGATGACCATTGAAGATGTTGGAAATCCATCTGGATCTGAGAATTTCCAAACCCTAGTTTGGGTTGATTGTCTAGGAGAGGGTTTGTCTGATTAACCCTTGAGGAATCCTTGAGTATGGATGTATGAAATGTATTGAGGAATAGGAGGGAAAATTTTGGGGTATGACAACTGCCCCTGTTCAATTTTCTTGTACTGGAAGGGTTAGATTGGCATGCTTGCCTTTCGTGACCTGGAGGTGAAGATGATTGAACACTCAGTACACACAATTTGCACTCGTGGTGATGATCGGGAATGGGCTTCTGATGCCATTTGGAGAAAGTGTAGACTTCACTGGGGAATGAGTCGTAAACTAGACTCGGGATTGTTGTTTGAATAGGAGAACTGGTGGACATGGGCTTAAGATGCCATCTGGAAAGATCGATGCTGGGGAGTGAGCCGTACGCTAGGCTCTGTAGATGTTTCTGGAGGTGAAAGGAGCATGGAGATGGGCTTAAGATGTCATACGGAGGGAGTCGTACGTTAGACTTCGTGCTCATCTTCGAATGAAGTTATTGGTTTGCATTGGTTTTTAACCAAATATGCAGCATTCTGAAAGTTGAGAGATGTTGACAAGTAGTCGGAGATGGGCTTAAGATGCCATCCAAGGCAACTGAGTCGTACGCTAGACTCTGTAGATGCTGTTGATAATAAGAAAAAGTCAGAATACATCTTCGTGCTGATTACCCTGAGGGGATAGTAGTTGGCAAAATATGGACAGCTTCCCTGTTGTGCTTCGGGTATTGGTCCGATGCCTGTTATCGGAGGATAACTTGTGATCGTTCGAGATAGTTTTCCGTCGGCGGGTTAATCCTGGATCATTTCGGAGGACAACGTGGACGATCGTTCGAGATAGTTTTCCGTCGGCCGGGCATTAATCACGGACTGTTTGTTTTTAGAAATGATTTTCACTGTTTGGGAAAACAAAAGCTTTGATAGAATATCGTTAGTTTTATGCAAAGTATGATGCATGACGATGTGTATGAATGACATATGCAAAATTATGACTTTTATGAGTAATGTATGAATGATAGATGTTGTGGTATTTCAAAACATATCCATCTTGAAGAAGATCGGATGTTACCTTGAGTTCGACTTACGTTTGGGGATGAAACGGATGGAAACCCTGAGAAGAAAGGAAATAACCCTGATTCCTCCGATGCACTATCTGACCAAGTCTTGAGCCTAGACATTGTTGAGGATGGTAGAGATCGGGAGACGTGCTGTTGAGGATCTTGTGTATAGACCCTACTGAGGAGGATCTAGGAGGTACTCTATTGGGGATCTTGCGTGTAAATCCTGTTGGAGGTATTTGATAGTTCAGGAGACCGGGTTTGAAGGGTGGGGCAGGTGAAATCTCAGCTGGGAATAAAAGATGTAGGTTTCCTCCGATGCACTATCGACCAGTCTCGGTGCGGATACTGCTGCTGCCGGGGAGGTGATGATTGCGGAGAGATATTCTGCTGGGGATAAATATCTCTGCTGGAGATGAATCGCTACTGCTTGGAAATCTGTTGTCACATGATTTAGTTGAGTGGAATCACTGCTCGGGACTAACATATACTCCGATGGGAAGGTTTGTAGTTAGTGACATCTCTGTGGGGATCATGCTCTGCGGGGGAATGCATTGGTGACCTTCGTCATCATCTCAATTCCTGGAGCCTGTAGTAATCACTTTCGTTTGTTCACTTTTCGCATGTCTGTAAATAGATTTTTATTGTCACATGCATATAATCATTCAAAGCAAACGTTGGACTTTATGCAAACAACAATAGCAAAAATTGTAAAGAGAAAGAATTATTTATTTGAAATGTGGTATGGCCAAGTGGTTTGTACACAAGAAAGGTAAAAAAAAGCTATGCGGAAACTATCTCGTTAAGTTCCAACTATGCTAGTACTCATATATTTCAACTATCTCATCTCTTTGTTGCCGGTAGAAAGTGAGTGAATTGATTTTCGCCATTTGAATCTTGAATCTTGATAGTAGTACATGAATAGGTGATACGGGCGAGACATAGTACGCTTGAATCTAACTTTTGCCTAGACCTCCCTTTCGGGTTTTAGTCTCAGGATACCTTTTTTTTCCCAAGTCGCCTTTTACGGTTTCGACTTCGGGTGTACATTTTTGTATATATCCTTATCTTTTGAACCCTTTTGGTTCGCCGGGATACCTATTTTGCCTAGGTCAGTTGACCTAGCGGGTCTCTTTATCGTAGTATTTTTGACTATGTCTGCGTTCACGGGGTGTGGGAAGTCTTCACCATCCATGGTGCTAAGTATCATAGCTCATGGAAAACCTTGTCTTGACTACAAGCAGGTCCCTCGTAGGTGGGAGTCCATTTGCCCCTGGGATCACCTTGTGGAAGAATGATGCGCTTGACTACTAGATCACCGACTTGGTAGACTCGGTGCTTGACCTTCTTGTTAAATGCTCTGATCATTCGTTTTTGATAGATCTATCCATGGCAGATGGATGAGAGTCGTTTCTCATCAATCAAGTTAATCTGGTCAAGGCGAGTCTGGATCCAATCATCTTCGCCTAACTCTGTGTCCTGGAGGACTCTGGTTGAGGGTAAGTGAACCTCAATTGGTAGGACTGCTTCCATACCATATACAAGAGAGAAGGGAGTTGCCCCTGTTGATGTTCGTACTGTAGTGCGATAACCATGAAGAGCGAATGGTAACATCTCATGCCAATCTTTGTAAGTCACGGTCATCTTTTGTATAATCTTCTTAATGTTCTTGTTGGCGGCTTCCACTGCGCCATTCATCTTAGGTCGATAAGGAGAAGAGTTGTGATGCTTGATCTTGAACTGCGTGCAGAGTTCAGCGATCATCTTGTTGTTGAGATTAGAGCCATTATCTATGATAATCCTTTCGGGAGTGCCATACCGACAGATAAGATTATGCTTGTGTTCGCATTAAAAGGTGACGCGCCTGAGGATGCGAACGTGAGTTCGGATCTTCGATGCATAGCGATTTAAATCTTTTGATTTGTTTATAAAGATGTCGCGAGCATCAAGCTTTATTATTTTCAACACAAGAAAGATGATTTAATGATTATGAAAAAGGGGAAAGCTGAAATACCCTCAAATGATATTGATATGCGTGTGACTAGCAAAACTAGACATAAAGCATTGGGAAGATTACGAGTAAGGGGATTGGTATATAAAGGGATTAGATGGAGCACCCTAAATATATGTAGTTATCTACACTTTATATATGAATATGTTTGATATGTTGTGTGTTTTTAATTGCTATTTCTACGATTGGAAAGTTTCTCCTTTGGATTTTAAAACGATGAGATTATGTGGGATTCTAGGTTTTGTTATTATTGTGCTCGCAAAGATCGTGGATCTTACGCATACATATCCTAGAGGGAATCGGGCATTTGTAGCTCGGATCTCAGGGTTCTATGGTTTGTTTGGTTTGAGGAGATAGAAATTTGCTCGGCAAGGATGAGACCTTGTGCCTACGTATTCTCAAAGGATGTTGAGAAAGTCGAGCAATCGTAGTTCCACTTATGCTAGTGGAAAGCAACGGGATGTTAGTAAGAGACAGACAAATGTCATCTTAATGAAAAATGTATCTAATCTATTTCATCACATACATTTTTGAAAAGTTCGATTGATTAAAATCTTTAAATCGTAAGTATTAGGTGTTTTACTTGAGTGTTACCACTTACATGTTTAAGAAAGATGTTTGAAAAGATGATTGAATCTTTTAGCGTAAGTATTGGGTGTTTTGCTTGTGTGTACAAGCATTACCACTTACAATTAAGAGATGTTTTTTTGTTTGAAAATAGTTTGAAAAGTCTGAAAAATTTTGAAAAGTTTTGATTGTATGTAATGTGATAGATGAAATACTTCTTCCATAGAGATGATAGATGTCTAAATCTCAAGGAGAAATTGATTGGATTAAAGGGATGCTTTTAAGAAGCCCGTGGGTCCTTGTATTGTTAGCCAAGAGGAGGCATTCGAGGGTCATCGAGGGTCCTTGTATGAAGCTCAAGAGGAAGCTATTGGGTATGGTGGCTTTGGCTTGAAAGGATTTCACGAGAAACCATCCTTTTACGAATAAGAGCAACTTCAGGAAATTTTACTCATTGGGAATTTGAAAGTGATTTCAGGAAACCATCCTTCGGGGTTCTATCTTAGCGGGTGATTCTTTGTATTGGAAGCCCAATAGGAGGCTGTTAAGAGATTTCTGTCTCTTTCATTGTATGATGCCCAAGAAGCTAAACTCAATGAGGAGTTCTTTTGAGCGAAGCCCAGGAGGTGACTCAGCAGTGTTGTCTTATCTGAAGCCTAAGCGGAGGCTAACTCGTGGGAGAGTTTCTTTGTACAAAGCCAAGAGAAGGCTGACCCATGTTGGGGATAAGTTACAGTATGAAGCCGGAGGCTAAACTCAACTGGTGATGAGTTGTCTTGTATGAAGCCCAGGCTAAACTAGAAACCTATTGATTAGTCTAATTGTTATGTTATTATTAGGCAGTTTGTATAAGCAGTGTGTGTGATATGTATTCACGAGGAGTTTATGAAGGAAATATAAACAATGCATGATGTTTAGTTACAACAATTTATGAAATATAAACAAGTGTACGTGAAACGAGCGTTTAAAGCAGCGTAACGGTTATTTACAAGTTTGAACTATGTACAAGGAAATGAATATGTACCGACGAGTTTTATATACTGAGACAAAGATGGATGTACATAGGAGGTTGGGACATACACCGTAAGGAGGCCCATTGATTTGAAAAGCAGTTTCACAGGGAATAATGCTCCTTTCAATACCAATGGGATTCGGTGTAAAATGTCGGATGAAGCGAAATGATTGATCAAAGTTTATACGTAAAAGTATTTTCAAAAGAAAGAGTATACGTATTATATACGAGATAAAAATTATGTGTTTGGAAAGTTTTGATATGTACAAAGAAATATTATGTACATAAAAGAATGTTATGGGACTTACACCGTGATGGAGGCCATTGGTTAAAAGAAAATTTGCTCGGGAGAAAACTTCCTTTAGAACCAATGGATTCGGTATGAACAAGCGAATGAAAACAAAGCGAAAGAAATTTGTTTATGTTTGAATATTAACAATGATGATTTGGTATGTACAAGTAAAACTAAATATGTACATAAAGTTGGGACTTACACCATAAGGGAGGCCCATGATCGATCGAGAAATTAGAAAGAGCAATTTGTTTTATCGTTTTAAATCGGATTGATCATGGCAAAAAAGATGCAAGTTTGATGAAATGTTTTGAAAAATGATTTTGAAATTTTTTGAAATGTTAAGTTCATTTATGAGAAGTTTTGAAAAAAATCGGAAGTCGAAAACTTGAAAAATTCACCTTTTAAGGAGGTTCGAAAAAGTGTTCAGAACGTCGTTTTCGGCTCGATTAAAAATTAATCAGATGAAAGTTTTTTTCTGAAAATTTTTGCACTATCACAAAATAGATGTATTTATTGACAAGTGTTTAAAAAATCATCTCAAAATGAGAAGTTTTGATTGGTCAAAAAAATTGTGAAAGTTTGATAAAAAAACATGAAAAAATTGGAAGTTTTGTAAAAAATTTGGTCTTGCTGGGTTTTGAACCCATGACCTTGAGGTGGACGCGTGTCACAGAGCCTTAAGAGCAAGCAAGCAACCAAGCTGAGCCAAGCAGCTGAGTGTTAGTGGATTATCACCGTGTAGACATGATATTGGAAAGTTTGAAAATTTAAAAATGAAGAACATCAAGAACAACGCGTATTACGGGCTTGTGTTTTGATTTTGATTACCAATTTCAACCTAAAATCTTCGTTTCTTAATGAAATCCAATGATGTAAACATCAAAGTTGGTCGATTTTGCACCACGAACATGATCATGGTTGTTAATTTCATTTATTTCAAGCCTAGAATGATTTTGGTTCAAAACACTTATGAACCTAATCGAAAAACTTAAATTAAATGATGTATTGTTCATGATTGTTTGATTTTATTGAGGGCTAATGGTCGTTTTCGGTGAGAAGAGAATGGCCAAGAGCTTTTGTCAAAAGATTCAAAAATTATGAGAACCAAGTTCGTGTTTATACGGAAAAGTGAAGATCAAAGCGATGCTAGAGTGTTTCCGATGGTTGTTTCTTGATCATTTAAGCTTCATCGGCATGTATGGATCTTTGTGAGGATAGCTTGCTTTGAACTTGCTCCAATCTCTCACTCAAGTCAACTGCGATCGACAACAGGGAACTCGAAATTGATGTTAATGGAGTTCTGATTGTTGTGATTGATCGCATCATGTCTATGATGTATATGGATCGTGTTTGAATCATTAGAACAACAATTGATCAAGCCAATTGGAAATTAATTATAAAGTTTGAAGTTTTGAAAAGATGAAAAGTCAAAACTGATTTTAACTTGATTTCAGTTTGATTTTAAGTTTGGAACAAGTTTAATTATGATCATGAAACATGTTGGACACCAAATTTCATCATGTTTTCATGGGATTTTGAAAAATGCTATGTTTGGCAATCTTGCTCTATGATACTTGATTTTCAAGAAAGTAGAAAGAAAGCTTGTATATGTGAAGCTTTGGTGTGAATTTGAACTTGAAATGGGAGCTATTTATAGGCAAGAGGTTCTGAATTGTTAGGCAACAAGGACATGGCAATTGGATATTCAAAGAAAGCTTAAGGGGCAAGAATGACAATTTACCAAAAAAGGAAACTTCCTTTTTTCACCATGTGCTATATTTTTACGTTTTGATCCAATCCTTTCAATTATCACTCTAGGCTGATATTTATCAGTTCATCCATCCACTTGGCAAGGTTAGAAAGCTTCTAGATGAAGAAATACAAAAATGACCTATAATTTGATGTTTTGAACTTTGAAAATCAATTTTCATGGAGCCTTATGTTTCAATTTCAAAAGTATAGCTAGCCTCCATGGATTTGAGATTTCTTGGATATTTTGGAAAGATCTTTCCACAAGCTACAACTTTCATGTTTTGAGTTTTCAAATTCAATTGGAACTAGGTGAAAAATGGCTTGAAGTTTGGAAAAATGAGAAATTTCAACACTTAGAAAAATTTCTAAGTATGAAAACTTTTGACTTTTTGTTGACTTTTCCAAATTCTTTGATTTTTTATGATCATGATGGATCATTTGGAGTATTTTGATGATGGAAAAAGTTTTGTTTTGAAAAATTTGACCAAAAGTCAAAGTTTGACTTTTCTGTGCAGATGAAATTTCATCAGATGTTTCTGAAAACGACTGATGAATTCTGTGAACCTCTATGATGTTCTGAATCCAGAAATTAGGTCAAGATGTTGTATCTAAGATATAATGACCAATATCTATCAAAAAGTCAATCCTGCTCAAAAATCGAGAGAATGCCTACCCAAAACCCTAATTGGTCGATCCTCGATTCATCGATGAAGAAAATGGATATCGAGGATTGAAAGCTGATGATTTGATCAAGATAGATCAAATGGAGTGAGAAAATCTCAAACCCTAATTGGTTGGCTCAAGAATCAGATGAAAATCGATGCAACTCTAATTTGACTGTGAGTGCTATACCCGATTAATGTTATGCGGTATTAGTTGTCACGAGATGATGCAAATGTAAGGTGGTATATTAGGTCAAAATTTGGGGTATGACGATGCTATTTAAGTTTCTTTAACCTGAAAGATGAAGATGAATATCTTTGTTTTGATAGGTGTAAAGAGACTTAAATATCGAAATCTGTAAAATTTGGACCTAAGATACCAAAAATGCGGATAATGCAAAATAATTGCAAAAGGTTTTACCAAAGGATATCAAAGAGATGACACGGTGAAGGGAAATTTGTGAATCGTCCACGATGGGGAAAGAATGATTCACAGAATATGTGAACATTTGTTGTTTTTGAAACAAAGAGATTACATCATCGACCTTGTGACAATGTTTAAGGTAAGTGGAAATGATATTACCAATTATCGACTTTGTGATAGTTTATGGTAATGAATTAGAAGATGTTACCAATTATCGTGTGATAACTATAACAAGGTGAATCTTGAGAAATGAGGTTGTTGCGTATTCAGCTTTGTGAATAACAGACAATGTTCTATCCATGAATGAACTGGAAAGAAAGAAGTTAATCAAAACATTTGTTCCCAACGAGGGATAATCTCAGCTGGCGAATATGATAGAGAGAAGAAAATGCATTTCTCTGTTTGGGGACTTTGCCTGGGAAAAAAGGAAGACATATCCTTTACATTTGGGAATACTCGTTGGAAACAAGGAAAAAAGTATCTTTTCTGTTTGGAGATATTCTACTGGGAACAGACTTGTACTCGTATGAGTAAGCAAGATTTATACCAGTGATTTGGAAACAAACATTTTGAGAGATGCAAAAAATGCAATGAATGATGCTATTATGTATGAATGCCATGAATGTTATATGCATGCTAACAATACTTGACAAAGACACTAAAGGGATATTTGGGAAAAGGACCGCGTCACAGTTCGAACAAATACTGGGTGAAAATTGCAACAATGGTGCAGATGTTCACTAATGAAGAATTTGAGTTGCATGTTTTACACTTTCAGAAAGGTATTTTATTGGCAACTTGGTCGGGGATTCTTTTGGATAAGAATACCGTCCTTTGATGATTTCGATGAGGAGGCTGCGGTATGATTGGCGACTCAACTGAGATCGAAACACTCTTGGAGAAAGCGATCGAAGTTATTTCCGTGTTCATAGTTTCAAAGGAGAATTTTGCTTTTGTTTCAAAATTTTGAAGTAAAAATTCATTTAAAACATTTTAGTTTCAAAAGTGATTTTCACAATAAAAGCGTTATTTTGTAAAGCGAATAAAGTAGGAATTGCAAACAAAGGCACAAAGCTCAAATTTATTGAATAGAATGGTAATCGAAAACATGATTCCATGAACTATTTACAAAAGTTGGAAATGATAATTTATTGGGAAAGGCTATATTGAAAGCAAATAACCACTACTATCTCTAACAACTTTGAATTCCAATGTGCTTGTTGCTTGAAGAGTTGATTGAAAATCCGTTGATGGAAAATTCTTCATGTGGACAAAATACTGGTATTGCGATTACTTTGTCATTTGTATCCTTGTTTTTGCCTAGATTGCCTTTTTTTCGATCTATCGGGATAATTTACATTTATTGTCTCTAATTTTGCTGGATCGCCTTTTCGGGTTTTCAATCCACCAGGCGCTCATTTTGCCTAAGCCGCCCTTTTCGGGTTTTCGACTTACCGAGCTGTTCTTTTGTTTTAGACAAAATATTTTTTGACTGCGTCGGCATTCACGGATCGGGAGTTCATCGCCGTCCATGGTTGTGAGAGTCATGCAGGAGAAGCTTCTTTTGACGATGTGGGGCCTTCGTAATGGAGTCCATTTGCCCTAGAATCTGTTTGAAAAGGAATCTTTTTGAGTCGCCTTCTCGAATTCACGGTCGGACCTTTTTGTCAGCTTTCTTCATTCTTCTTTGATAGAGTTGTCCGTGACACAGGCGGTCGGCGCTTTTCTTCAATTAAGTTCAATTGGTCGTATCGCTTTGACACCATCGACCTCGGATAGCTTAGTTTCCATGAGAACTCTCATTGATGGGATCTCAACTTCTACGGGGCCTACTTCCATGCCGTATACTAGAAAAAGGAGTTGCCCTGTTGAAGTGCGTCTTGAGTACGATACCCATGAGCAAATGGCGACATTTGTGCCGTCTTTGTAGTGATGACCATTTTACGGATGATCTTTTGATGTTCTTGTTGGCGCTTCAGCGGCCGTTCATCTTTGGCGGTAAGGAGGCGAGTTGTGATGCTCAATCTTGAATTCCTCACAGTTCTTTCATCATTTTGTTATTCAAGTTAGATCCATTGTCGTGTAATGATTTTTGGAATTCCATATCGGCAAATGAGGTTGTTCTTGATGAACCTCACAACCACTTGTCTTGTGGCGTTGGCGTAAGATCTTTGCTTCGACCCATTTGGTGAAGTAATCAATAGCCACCGAATGATGTCCGTTGGACGCTTTTGGTTCAATCATTCCAATCATGTCAATGCCCACATGGAAACGCCACGGAGAGGAGAGAAAGTTGAGTAGAGTCGGAGGCACATGGATCTTATCTGCGTAGATCGGCACTTGACATCTTTTAACGTGTTTCGACAATCGATTCCATCGTTATCAATAGTATCCGCTCTCAAGATTTTCTAGACATTGCATGCCCATTCGAATGGGTTCAAAGGACCCTTCATGCACTTCATGGATAATTGCGTGCTTCTTGTGCATCGGCGTCGAAGCGAGAACCATGTCGAAGTTTCTTTTGTATAGAACATCTTCATTGAGGAAGAAATTCACGGAAAGCCTCCTTAGAGTTTTCTTATCCTTGTCACGATGCCCTAAGTGGGTACTCTCGTGTTTGAAGGAAGCGTTTGATGTCGTGGAACCACGGCTTATCGTCGAAGCATACATTGCAAACACATATGCGAGTCTTTCAAGGCGTCGATCTGAATTCTAGGCATATCATTCCAATCATTGACTTTGAACATGGAAGATAGAGTAGCCAAGGCGTCGCCATCCGATTTTGATCTCGGAGGATATGATGCGGTTCAACTTTGTTGAAGAAAGTCAACAACCGTCTTGCATAATCTCTGTAGGAATTAGACCAAGATGATGAGTTTCATACTTGTCTTTAATTTGATTGATCACGGTGAGTCTCCATATATATCAAGGATCTTGATTCTCAAGTCGATGGCCTCTTGATACCCGTGATGCATGCTTCATATTACGCTATGTTGTTGGTGCAATTAAATAACAATCGGCGGAAAGCGGGATATGAGAACCCTCGGGAGTGATGATGGCGCAATTCCATTGCCAAAATCATTTGACTCCATCGAAGACTAGGCCCCATCGGATTACGGATCGGTCCTTCTCCGTGTGCGGTTCGTCACAATCTTTCATCTTCAAGTACATAACATCCTCGTGCGGAAATCAAACTTGAGAGATTGGTATTCGTTGAGTGGTTGATAAGCCAAGTGATCGGAGAATGCTTCCTTTAACCGCTTTACGGGCGCAGTCTTGGATGTCATATTCGAGATAATAGCATTTGCCATCGGCGATTCTCCGGTTAAAGCGGGCTTTTCAAAAATGTACTTGATTGGATCCATTTGGAAATTAACCAAGTCGTGTGATTGATAATGTATTGGCGAAGCGTTTTGAAGCCCATACCAAAGCACAATATGTTTTCTCGAGCATGGAGTAAGAGTTTCACGATCTGAACTTCTTACTCGGTAGTAGATGGCATGCTCCTTCTTAGGTTTCGTCTTGTTGTACAAGTCTGCGACCATGGACTCTTCTAGTACGGTGAGTATATGATCAATGGTCTTCCTTCCTTTGGAGGGATCGGTATTGGTGGTTTGACGGTATTCCTTGATCTTTCGAATGCTTTTGGCATCGTACATCCACACAACCTTTTGATCTTTGCGTAGAAGTTTGAATATCGGCCCTTGGTGGCGGTCATCGAGAGATGAATCGGAGATGTAGTTTAATCATCAAATCCTCTTACTTGCTTTTAAATGCGTGGCGTAGGCATTTCTGAATAGCCTTGACTTTGTCGGGGTCAACCTCAATTCCTTTTGTGACGATGAAACCTAGGAGTTTTCTGATCTTACCCCAAAGGTGCATTTGTTAGGATTCGGTAGATGAAACTTCCTTAATCATTGAAACAATTTTAAGAGATAGTCTATATGTTCCTCTTGATGTCGGACTTTGCTATCATGTCGTCTCGTGACCTCGATCTCTTTGTGCATCATATCATGAAGAGAGTAGTCATTGCCCTCTGCTAAGTTGCGCTGCATTTTTAATCAAATGGCATTACATTGTAGCAAAAGTGCCCGTGGCGTGATGAAGATGTCTTCTCTATGTCTTGGGAGCCATTACGATCGATTATAACCCGGAGAAACCGTCCATGAAGGAAAAGGCGTTGAATTTGGCGGTACTATCCACTAGCATGTCGATATGCGGAGTGGGAAATCGTCTTTGGACTAGCTTTGTTCGGATCTCGGTAGTCAACACACATTCGATCTTTCCATCTTTCTTGGATCGGGTACTATGTTGGCTAGCCATTGAGGATACTCGAGTGACAAGGAAACCGGTGTTGTTTTGGACTTCCTTTTAATTTTCTCGCCATTTCAGGATGAACTCTCCCGATTTTTGCTTAAGCGGCGGACATTACAGTCTTAACAAGTGATGCTCCACGATCTTGGTATCCAAACCCGGCATGTCTGGTAGGACCAAGCAAACACATCAACGTATTCTTTGAGAAGACTTATCAGTTTGCCTTTGACACTGTTGTTGAGTGAAGCTCCGATATTTACTTCTTTTGCATCTTTCTCAGAACCCAAGTTAATTGCTTCTAGAGGTTCTTTGTGAGGTGAATGATCTTTCCTCGTGCTTTAGCGATCTAGAAATTTCATCAGGGATCTCTTCTTCAACTTCTTCTTGGCGAATTCACGAAATTTCAAAGTTGAGAAAGGCGTGGAATTCTTGCTTTCAATGGATTTGTCCATTTGTTTAATCTGCATTTTTGATTTATGTTTGATTAAAAAAAGTTTTTATCATCATTTTTTTTTTAAAGTTAATGTGAAAGTGTTGCAGATTAATTTTTTATTATGATTTTTTGAAGATTTTTTATGTTTTTAGGATTATCATTTCGGGAAAGGGTAAAATGAAAATAAACACAGTGTGGAAACAAAACAACGCATTTATTTATGTTTCACAATATGAGCAGGGCCTAAAATACAAACTCATTTGTCTTGGGCAAGACAAAGAGAATTATTTAAAAGCTAAACCCTATAAAACATCTCTTCGCTTTGGGCGGCGAGGAGTTCAAAACAAAAAGCAAAATAAACTACTTAGAGCTATGAACATTAGTCCTAACTAGCGGTTTCCAATAGTGACGAACTCCTTGGAAGTCGAGTACTCGGGTAATTTTCGCTTGGTTTAACCCTTGAGTAAACTTTGATTCTTTGGTGACGGGGCTTTGAAGACTACAGGCGATGGCCTTTGCCTTTGGTCTTGCTAAAGCGATCTTCTTGATTAATAGATCGGGAAGTATGAGAGATAGCCTTTGTACTTCTGTTGATCTTTGTGTTGAATATTGGGGATGTTCTTTCCGGTCTTGAGTGAAGAGACTCGTTGTCGTGACACTTTCCATCGTATCTGAATCATACTCTTGATCTTGATGATCATGTTAATGTAGTGGTAACAGGGATCGGCTTGGTGAAATCCACAGGCGTGTTGAAGCAGAGATCTTCATTTGGGACCTCGATCATTGATTAGTTTGAGAGGCAGTATTCCTCTTACGATTGACTAGGGTAGTCAAAGTCATTACCCCATCTGTGGGTTGGATATCTTGATCCGGATTTTGAGCTTTACAGCGCAGTATTTTACCATGTAGTCGTATTTGCCACTTGGTTCTCCTAAGGTATCCCAAATTTCAGCGGCGGATTTTCATGTTCTTTGAGGACATGTCTTTGAATTGATCGATCGGTGCATATGATTCCTCTTGAGACACATACTCGGGGATATTCAAATAAGTGCTCCATTCTTCAAATTCGGATGGATCATCTTCATCCTCTTCAATGGTTACAACATTAACCTCTTGCGGAGCAGGGTTTAGAAACCTCCACTATGAAATACTTCCTTGATCGGGAAAGTGTTTCATCTTTACATTTTCTTTGGAGGATACGGTGTGAACCCGAGTCCGACTTCGTTTCATTCTTGACGGTTTGATAACTTGTCCCCATCCTCAGTATTGCCATCTTTCACCATTTGTGCCACTTCTTTATATGAAGAGATAGATGATCATTTTAGTAGATTCATCTTCTAGCATTTTACGGGAGATCGGGCGTCAATGTCATTAGCGGTAATGAAGGAGAAGCGGATAGATGACTTACAAGTAAAGCTTGTTCACGATGGTCACCAACTTTCCATTCTTGTGAATTTTAATTTCGATGGAGAGTAAATTCTTGCATCATGGATCCAAGGTCTTCCTAACAAGCAACTATCTTTGAGTACGTCCATGACTTGAAGCGTAATTTTGAAAGTGTGAGGGCCAATTGTCATTGGGAGATCAACTTCCCATAAGCGACTTTCTCGATCCATCAAAAGCTCTTACTATGATGTCGTTGAACTTCATTGGCGTTCCTTTGTAAGCTAAGCGAGCGGCGTCGTTTTGGCATTACATTTAAAGGCGAACTGTATCCACCAATACATTGGATAGGGAATCGATTGGAAAATCATCGAGATGTGCAAGGCCAAGTTGTGATCTTTCCTTTCTTAGGAAGTTCTTCGTCACTAAAACTCATATTATTGCGGTTTGTTATGTTGGAGCGATCCCTCAAATTAGTGCGTAGTCACATCGTGGTCCACATAAGCTGGTCTAGTACTCTCATCAAAGCTTCTCGGTGAGCTTGAGTTAAGGAGTAAAGGCAGTATTGAAATTTTTGAAGAGTGCATCAATTGTTCTACGACTCGATATTCGCTCTTCTTGATTAGTTTAGGATCTCGTCAAAGTGCGAGTTGATGTTGGTTCCATCGGTAGAACCAATGTTTGTACTGGGTTAACAATGGGAATCGTTGCGAGTTCTCGAGGATATGTTAACTTGGTTTTGTTTAACAATAGGAGTGAAGGCGATTTTGGTGGCAATGGGCGTGTACTCGTCCCTTGGCGTTTCTCGTCCGATTTACATTATATTGACATTAGTGGAAGTGTAGGCATGGGTTTCTCCTTCCATCCTCTATCAAGGTTGCATTGTCTTGGTAAGGAATTGCTTTAGTAGAGCTGCGGAGCAGGACCGGTGAGCAAATCACCAAAGGAGATGTTGGAATCTTGGAACCATTGTATCGATCTCCACATGCTCGGGTATGTTGAAACAAGGGATCTAGCGTTTACTTGGGATTTTCGAGTTGATATCGAGACTAAAGCTCATGCGAAAATGCCCTATTGTATTTACGTCATGGTCATCTCGGTTTACGTAGATTTGTAAATCACCAATGTCTAACAAATGTTGAATATCGCTCTTATGGTGGGACATCCATGGATATTCTTGGGCAGATATAGCAAGCTGCATAATCATGCTTAGTGAAGGTGCTCATGGTCTTGTATGCTTCATGAAGATGCACCAAGTTTCCTTTGACTAAGTTTACATACGTGACAAGGTACACATCATGTATTCCTTAGCATTAGATTCACTAAGTGTCCACTATGGTGGGAAGTGGATTGGCTTGCACATTCGGACTTGTGTTTACGAAGGAAAGAAGATTAGCCTTTACTAATCTACGTTACGCCTTCAATGCTATGCAATGCTCAAGGTCATGGCTGGTGCCCTTGGTGAAAAGGGCAAGACATGTCGACTTTGTACCACCATGGTAGTTTTCGGGGACGGAGGTGGTAACCTTGTTTGTATTAGATTCCTTTCTATCGGTAGAGGTAAAGTTACGTATGCGTCATGGGAATTGGGTCGGCGGGTGACCCGGGCGTCTGGTTTTGGTTGTGGCTGCGATCTGATGGCGAGTTGTTGAGTTTGTTGATTTTGTTGAAGTGCGGAGCAATTCTTGGAGTTGTGTTAACGAGGGTGCTATGGCGGCTACATCGTTGTTGGATGACATTCTTGCGTGGTTTCCCTCGGGATACCATTCCTACGTCATGTTCTTTTTCCTTGGGAAACTAGTTCCAACTTTCTTGGTATTACTAGAAGATCCTACTTCCTTGGTTAGGCGTCTTGTCCGAACCCTTCTTCTAGTCGCATTCCATGCTTACCATTTCGTTGAAGTCTCGGGGCGCTAGCGATCATTCGCTCATATTAGAATGAGTTTAGAGTATTCAAGAATACCTTAGTCATCTCTTTCTCTTCCAAGGCGGGTTGACTTGGGCAGCAATTTCCCTCCATCGTTGCATATTCCTTGAATGTCTCTCTTTCCTTTTGAGACATGGGCGGAGTTGATCCTATCGAGCCATATCAAGTTGAATTTGTATTCTGTCGGAGGCTTTACCTAAGTTGTTGAATGTTTGGATATTCGTCTTTGTCTAAACCCATGTACCACTTGATGCGGCACGGTGAGACTATCACGGAAATAATGAATTAACGGTGGTGATCCTCATTGTCGTAGACATTTTCTAGCATACATTGTAAGATGACTACGAGGACAAGAATTCCCTTTGTACTTTTCAAAATCGGGATTTTGAATTTATGATATTTTTACGAGGACTAGCGAGATCTGGCGCTTTTCCCAAACAATTCTTTCCCTTGAATCGTTTTATCTCAAGCTGCATTTTGAGGAGTTGTTCTGGAGATTCTCCATTGGACCATGGCGTTCGTGTTATTTCTGGAGTGTGATGAACTTCTTCGGTGGTAGTGTGCACTACGGGTGAGTTCAACATGATCGGTTGAGAAACCGACATTGTTACTTGTGGAAAAGTTATTCCACGTTGTGGAGTGAATGTAGCGTTTCTGCAAAGTAGGTATTTCAAGCGAGGTTGTTTGAGAAGTCGGTTGGCGAACTCCAATGCGAAGTTAAAGGCATTCCCATGGATAGCCCTACGGCATCTTTGAAAGGTGAACTCTTGTTGGTGAAACTAGAGTAGTAGTATCCTCTGAAGTTGCCATTTGGTTTTGACTACTCGATCTTGCTTGTTGACTTTCTTGTTGTGGCAGTGAGTTGACCAAAGATGTGAGTCTCCACTTCTTCTTGTAGCGTAGTTACCGTACTACGGAGTTCAACATTTTCTTGCTCAAAATTCTCCATTACTTTTCTTCTTTTGATGCGGTATCGTGCGTTCGAGGTTGGCTGCGGACGCGATCGAGAAACTCTAAGGCAGCAACTTGACAATTTTCTATGGAAAAATGGCGGTTCAAAGCGTGAATGATTAGAATCTAGATGATAGACTTAAATGCAAAGTATGATGCATGAATATGATTGTAAAGAAAAGAAATTTCAAAAATTTACACTAAGCGAGATATTTACGCAAATATTTGGATGGAAAACACAAATTTTATTGATTAATGAAGGAAGATTACAACAATTGTTTTTGTTGGAGCATTGCTCACACAAATGATAAAATTACAAACTAAATTAAACTAATTAAACATCTTAGGGATGGCGATCAAAACTTGATGCGACTTGACTTGAGTTTCCTTCCATAGTGAGCTTTTAGTTTGGCTTTCTCGGCTTTTAGCTTGCTAATGACTCTCTTCCACTCGTTGGGAGCGGGCTTGCTGGTTGTCATTTCCTCGAGCTTTCTTTTCCTTTCCTTGGCGTATTTACGGATGGCGTTATCCTACGCGAATCTTCTCATCTTTCTCCATGAGCCATTCATCACGGAAGTAGGCGTCTTTTCATGATCTTTGACTTGCTTCTTGAGCTTCTCATTCTCAAGGTTAGTCTTAAGGAATTTGTTTTCCAAAGCTTCTTTCTCAAACCTTATCTTGGTCAAGGCTTCTTGGTATTCTTCCACGACTTCAGCGGGAAAATTTGTCGATTTGGGCGGTGAGAACATGGGATCCTCATAAGCGTAAGGCATTGAAATTCCTTCGCTCTCTTCTTTATCCAAGAGTGTAGGTTTCCATGGCTATACAATTCTTTGCCTTACCTTTTCCTTTCTTTCGGATGTGATGCCAAGCTTTGATCATCCTAGCCTTCATCCTTGGAATCCTCTCCTTCATGATAGAAGTAGCTTTCTCTTGTAAAACGGAGGTTTACGAAATTTCGTATCCGAGTGACGTTTTGCTAGGAATGGGTTGTAGTTGATTCCTCCTTTCGTACCAATGAGAGAATGCGTTGGCAAATTCTCCACGACTCTCAATGATTTCCATCTCATTGTTTGCCAAAGTATACCAATGGATATAAATCGTTTATAAGAGACATGAGTCTTACGGACCAATGCCACTCGTCTTTGTTTCGCGGAAGATAGGAGATTTAGGCGGTGTGAGACAATCCATTTGAACAAGTACCTGACACACGATAGTTCCGTCTCCTTGGCGATTCCTAAGCGGGGTGGGGCAGGTTTCCAATCGAGAAAGATCCTTATGGCGTTGATATCAATGAAATTTGGGACGTTGAAACAACACCAATCCATAGAGAGTAAAGCTAAAATAGCTTCAAAGGCTACCATACTACCGACTTGAGAACTTGAGAGCCTTCTCCATTAGGAACTTTGAAGTTAGTCCTAAGAGTTTTCCTCTGGTAGTTAGGTTTTGTCTATCTCGATTTCTTTAAATGAGTCATTGTTGCAATGACTTGTGACTTAGGAATGGCTTCCAAACCATTGAAAGGCACTTTGTCGATCTTGAGATTCCTAGGATATGCGCATACTCTTCCAAAGTAGGCATCAGCGATAATCGGGAAAGTGAAGCACGATAGGCGGATCGTAGAATTGAGCGAAGGTTTGAGAAGTCCTTCATCGACGTTAGCGTTCGAGAAGAGTTAAAAGAGTTCCATAGCGTTTTACGAAATCCGAGGATCTTCTACCAAGGATGCTAACTCTTTCAACTTTCCTACATCGAGAATTCTAAAGCTGTATCTTTTGGTGAATCTTCCTCGGCGTCCATCACTCTAACCTAAAATATTTTACAAAAATCTCTAAATTCTTTGGAAATGGAGAGAAAATGAAGTTTTTGTTTTTGAATGAATGAATGAATGCATGAATCGGCAAACATGGTTAGTAGTTATACACACGCAGTTCGAAGTCACGAGCATGAAGCCAGCGATAAGAATCAGCGGGGTTAAGTTCTAAGGGCTTATTCATACGTGAAGCGGGTTCTACGATATCTGGCTCAACACTCCCCTTCAAAACATTATTGGATTTGATGAATACTCGATGGTCCAATAATATTTTCAAGAAAACTACTTTGATCGTAGTATCGCATGACAATTACTCTAGGCTTACCCGAATAATCTACTTTACATCCTAATGGCCGGGATGGTTTATGTGTTCTCTGATCCACTCGACTTCTTAAGTTCCCTCAAAAATACAGCGTTTTCGCAATTACTTGCTAAACACAATATCCTCAAGACAACCTCCAGCTGAAATATTAACCGAAAGCATTGAGCGCTCACGTATTAATACCTCCACCTAGATCTTAAAATGTTTCTTAAATCCGGGTTAGATTTCTTTCCATCAAGTGAAATCGCGAAACACACAATAAAGAAAAACAGATATATGCAAAATATGAAGAGCTTATCCCCTTTCTTTTCTTTTTGAAAACAAAAAGCTTGGTGCTCTCGGGCGAATAGCGTTTTCTTTTTGAAAAATCAAAGTTTCAGCGTTATCCCAGAGTCGCCATTTTCTGTTCGCGTTAAAGGTGGCGCTGAGGATCGACGTGAGTTCGGATCTTCCGATGTAGCGATTTAAATCTTTTGATTTGTTTATAAAGATGCCGCGAGCATCAAGCTTTATTATTTTCAACACAAGAAAGATGATTTAATGATTATGAAAAGGGGCGAAATACCCTCAATTGATATTGATATGCGTAACGACTAAGCGCAAACTAGACATAACGCATTGGGAGATTCGAGTAAGGGGATTGGTATATAAAGGGAATAGATGGAGCACCCTAAATATATGTAGTTATCTACGACTTTATATATGAATATGTTTGATATGTTGTGTGTTTTAATTGCTATTTCTATGATTGGGAAAGTTTCTCCTTTGGATTTTAAGAAGCGTAGATTATGTGGGATTCTAGGTTTTTATTATTGTGCTCGCAAAGATCATGGATCTTACGCATACATCCCTGGGAATCGAGCATTTGTAGCTCGGATCTAGGGTTCTATGGTTTGTTTGGTTTGAGGGAGATAGAAATTTGCTCGGCAAGGATGAGACCTTGTGCCTACGTATTCTCAAAGGATGTTGAGAAAGTCGGAGATAATCGTAGTTCCCACTTATGCTAGTGGAAAGCAGCGGGATGTTAGTAAAGAGACAGACAAATGTCATCTTAATGAAAAATGTATCTAATCTATTTCATCACATACATTTTGAAAAGTTTGATTGATTAAAATCTTTAAGTCGTAAGTATTAGGTGTTTTACTTGAGTGTACAAGCGTTACCACTTACATGTTTAAGAAAGATGTTTGAAAAAGATGATTGAATCTTTTAGCTGTAAGTATTGGGTGTTTTGCTTGTGTGTACGTTACCACTTACAATTAAGAGATGTTTTTGTTTGAAAATAGTTTGAAAAGAAAAATTTGGAAAAGTTTTGATTGTATGTGATGTGATAGATGAAATACTTCTTCCATAGAGATGATAGATGTCTAAATCTCAAGGAGAAATTGATTGGATTAAAGGGATGCTTTTAAGAAGCCCGTGGGTCCTTATTATTAGCCCAGAGGAGGCATTCGAGGTCATCGAGGGTCCTTGTATGAAGCTCAAGAGGAAGCTATAGGGTATGGCTGGCTTTGGCTTGAAAGGATTTCACGAGAAACCATCCTTTTTGAATAAGAGCAACTTCACGGAAATTTTACTCATTGGGGAATTTGAAAGTGATTTCAGGAAACCATCCTTCGGGGTTCTATCTTAGCGGGTGATTCTTTGTATTGGAAGCCCAATAGGAGGCTGTTAAGAGATTTCTGTCTCTTTCATTGTATGATGCCCAAGAGGCTAAACTCAATGAGGAGTTCTTTTGAGCGAAGCCCAGGAGGTGACTCAGCAGTGTTGTCTTATCTGAAGCCTAAGCGGAGGCTAACTCTGTGGGAGAGTTTCTTTGTACAAAGCCCAAGAAGGCTGACCCATGTTGAGGATAAGTTATCTTGTATGAAGCCCAAGCGGAGGCTAAACTCAACTGGTGATGAGTTGTCTTGTATGAAGCCCAGCGGAGGCTAAACTACGGGAAACCTATTGATTAGTCTAATTGTTATGTTATTATTAGGCAGTTTGTATAAGCAGTGTGTGTGTGATATGTATTCACGAGGAGTTTATGAAGGAAATATAAACAATGCATGATGTTTATTTACAGCAATTTATGAAATATAAACAAGTGTACGTAAACGAGCGTTTAAAGCGTAACTTGATTATTTACAAGTTTGAGCATGTACAAGGAAATGAATATGTACGAGCGAGTTTTATGTACAGGACAAAGATGGATGTACATAGGAGGTTGGGACTTACACGTAAGGAGGCCCATTGATTTGAAAGCAGTTTCACGAGGAATAATGCTCCTTTCAATACCAATGGTATTCGATGTAAAATGTACAGATGAAGCAGAAATGATTGATCAAAGTTTATCGTAAAAGTATTTTCAAAAGAAAATATCATGTATATACGAGATAAAAATTTGTATGTGTTTGGAAAGTTTTGATATGTACAAAAGAAATATTATGTACATAAAAAGAATGTTATGGGACTTACACGTGATGGAGGCCCATTGGTTAAAGAAAATTTGCTCAGAAAACTTCCTTTAGAACCAATGGATTCAGCGTATAGACAAGCGAATGAAAACAAGCGAAAGAAATTTGTTTATGTTTGAATATTAACAATGATGATTTGAGTATGTACAAGTAAAACTAAATATGTACATAAAGGTTGGGACTTACACCATAAGGGAGGCCATGATCGATCGAAAATTCGAGAAAGAGCAATTTGTTTTATCGTTTAAATCGGATCAATCATGGCAAAAAAGATGCAAGTTTGATGAAATGTTTTGAAAAATGATTTTGAAATGTTTTGAAATGTTAAGTTCATTTATGAGAAGTTTTGAAAAAAATCGGAAGTCGAAAACTTGAAAAATTCACCTTTTAAGGAGGTTTGAAAAAGTGTTCAGAACGTCGTTTTCGGCTCGATTAAAAATTAATCAGATGAAAGTTTTTTTCTGAAAATTTTTGCACTATCACAAAATAGATGTATTTATTGACAAGTGTTTAAAAAATCATCTCAAAATGAGAAGTTTTGATTGGTCAAAAAAATTGTGAAAGTTTGATAAAAAAACATGAAAAAATTGGAAGTTTTGTAAAAAATTTGGTCTTGCTGGGTTTTGAACCCATGACCTTGAGGTGGACGCGTGTCACAGAGCCTTAAGAGCAAGCAAGCAACCAACTGTTGAGTGGATTATCACACGTGTAGACATGATATTGGAAAGTTTGAAAATTTAAAAATGAAGAACATCAAGAACACGCGCGTATTCTGGGCTTGTGTTTTGATTTTCAGATTACCAATTTCAACCTAAAATCTTCGTTTCTTAATGAAATCCAATGATGTAAACATCAAAGTTGGTCGATTTTGCACCACGAACATGATCATGGTTGTTAATTTCATTTATTTCAAGCCTAGAATGATTTTGGTTCAAAGAACATATGAACCCTAATCGAAAAACTTAAATTAAATGATGTATTGTTCATGATTGTTTGATTTTATTGAGGGCTAATGGTCGTTTGAGTGCAGAAAGGCCAAGAGCTTTTGTCAAAGATTCAAAAATTATGAGAACCAAGTTCGTGTTTATACGGAAAAGTGAAGATCAGCGATGCTAGAGTGTTTCGATGGTTGTTTCTTGATCATTTAAGCTTCATCGGCATGTATGGATGCTGTGAGGATAGCTTGCTTGCTTTGAACTCCAATCTCTCCCTCAAGTCAACCTGCAGTCGACAACAGGGAACTCGAAATTGATGTTAATGGAGTTCTGATTGTTGTGATTGATCTGCATCATGTCTATGATGTATATGGATCGTGTTTGAATCATTAGAACAACAATTGATCAAGCCAAACTGGAAATTCGAATTATAAGGCAGTTTTGAAGTTTTGAAAAGATGAAAAGTCAAAACTGATTTTAACTTGATTTCAGTTTGATTTTAAGTTTGGAACAAGTTTAATTATGATCATGAAACATGTTGGACACCAAATTTCATCATGTTTTCATGGGATTTTGAAAAATGCTATGTTTGGCAATCTTGCTCTATGATACTTGATTTTCAAGAAAGTAGAAAGAAAGCTTGTATATGTGAAGCTTTGGTGTGAATTTGAACTTGAAATGGGAGCTATTTATAGGCAAGAGGTTCTGAATTGTTAGGCAACAAGGACATGGCAATTGGATATTCAAAGAAAGCTTAAGGGGCAAGAATGACAATTTACCAAAAAAGGAAACTTCCTTTTTTCACCATGTGCTATATTTTTATATTTTGATCCAATCCTTTCAATTATCACTCTAGGCTGATATTTATCAGTTCATTCATCCACTTGGCAAGGTTAGAAAGCTTCTAGATGAAGAAATACAAAAATGACCTATGATTTGATGTTTTGAACTTTGAAAATCAAGTTTCATGGAGCCTTATGTTTCAATTTCAAAAGTATAGCTAGACTCCATGGATTTGAGAGTTCTTGGATATTTTGGAAAGATCTTTCCACAAGCTACAACTTTCATGTTTTGAGTTTTTTCAAATTCCAATTGGAACTAGGTGAAAAAATGGCTTGAAGTTTGGAAAAAATGAGAAATTTCAACACTTAGAAAAATTTCTAAGTATGAAAACTTTTGACTTTTTGTTGACTTTTCCAAATTCTTTGATTTTTTATGATCATGATGGATCATTTGGAGTATTTTGATGATGGAAAAAGTTTTGTTTTGAAAATTTTGACCAAAAGTCAAAGTTTGACTTTTAAATGCGATGAAATTTCATCAGATGTTTCTAAAAACGACTGATGAATTCTGTGAACCTCTGTGATGTTTTGAATCTAGAAATTAGGTCAAGATGTTGTATCTAAGATATAATGACCAATCTCTATCCAAAAAGTCCAACCACTGCTCAAAAAATCAGAGAATGCCTATGCTCGACCAAAACCCTAATTGGTCGATCCTCGATTGATCGATGAAGAAAATGGATATCGAGTTGAAAGGCGATGATTTGATCAAGATAGATCAAATGGGTGAGAAAATCTCAAACCCTAATTGGTTGGCTCAAGAATCGAGATGAAAATCGATGAACCCTAATTTTGACTGTGAGTGCTATACTGATTAATGTTATCGAGTTGTTAGTTATGAGATGATGCAAATGTAAGGTGGTATATTAGGTCAAAATTTGGGGTATGTTTGACATGTAAACGAGCCACAACATTCTTGGTAACGAGATCGAATGAAATTGCTTCCACCCATTTGGTGAAATAGTCGATTTCCACAAGGATGAAGCGATGTCCATTGGGGCTGTGGGCTTGATTTCTCCGATCGTGTCAATGCCCACATTGCAAGGCCAAGGAGCATTAGAACATTCAGAAGTCTGGAGGTACGTGCACTTTGTCGGCATAAATCGGCACTTGTGACAAGATCGGCGTAGCGGTGACAATCGACTTCAATGGTGGACCAATAGCTTTGTTCTCAATCTTCTTAGCCATCGTATGTCCTTTGGAGTACCAAATGGCCGTGTAACTCTTCCATGATGCGTTCATTTGTTTTCCGGTCTACGCAGTGATGCACAAATCGTGATTGCGCTTGTATAATATGTCGTTGCTGAGGAAGAATTTGGATGCAAATCTTCTCAAGAACTTCTTATTGTTGACAGATGCCCCTGCGGGATATTCCTGAGTCTCGAGATACCTCTTCACGTCGTAGTACCAAGGTTTCTCTTTTGTATCGAGCTCATAACAATACGCTGGTTCGTCAAACTTTTCGATGATGATCTGGGGAACCTCGTTGTCCCATCTGACCTTGAACATAGATGACATAGTAGCTAATGTGTCTGCCAACTGATTCTCTTCTCGTGGAATGTGATTAAAAGCAATCTCTTCGAAGTAGGGGATCAAACTCAAAACATGCTCTCGATATGGAATGAGATTCGGATGCTTCGTATCCCACTCGCCCTTAATCTGACTGATCACTAAAGCTGAGTCTCCATACACTTGTAAGAACTTGATTCTTAAGTCAATAGCAGCTTTGATACCCATGATGCACGCTTCGTATTCGGCCATGTTGTTAGTGCAACTGAAACAAAATCTGACGGTGAAAGGCGTGTGTCCGCCTGTAGGAGATGTAATGATGGCACCAATGCCATTGCCAAGTGCGTTTGAGGCTTCATCAAAGACCATGGTCCATCGGGATCCTTGTTCAGGTCCTTCGTGCGGGCACAGTTCTTATAATCGGTAACTATCAAAACATCTTAAATGCGGAAATTCGATTTGCATAGACCGATAGTCATCTATGGCTTGATGAGCCAAATGATCGGCTACTACACTTCCTTTGATCGCTTTCTGAGAAGTGTAATGGATGTCGTATTCGGTCAAGATCATCTGCCATCTTGCTATTCTTCCGGAGAGAGCTGGCTTCTCAAATATGTATTTTATCGGATCCATCTTAGAAATCAACAAGGTAGTGTGAGTCAACATATCTGTCTTAGTCGTGAGCAGCCCAAGCCAAAGCGCTGCAAGTTTTCTCAAGTGTGAGTATCTTGTTTCACGATCGGTAAACTTTTGCTAAGGTAGTATATTGCATACTCTTTTCGACCAGACTCGTCATGTTGCCCCAACACACCCATTGAGTTCTCTAGCACATCAAGTACATGATAAGAGGTCTTCCTTGACGGCATCGGGATAGGAGGATTTTGTAGGTACTCCTTGATTTTGTCAAAGCGATCTGAAATCGTCGTTCCATTCTACTACTTGATCTTTCTTGATGGCAAAGATTGGCTCACAAGTAGCGATTAGATGTGCAATGAATCGCAATGTAGTTCAATCAGCCAAAAACCTCGACTTCCTTCTCGGTGCAGGCGGCATTTCTTGAATAGCTTTAACCTTGGAGGGTCAACTTCAATACCTTTTCACGACAACAAACCCTATGAGCTTTCGGATCTGACTCCAAAGGTGCACTTGTTGGGATTAAGTCTCAGTCTATACTTCTTCAACTTGTCAAATAGTTATCGTAGATGATCAAGATGTTCTTCTTCAGTCTGTGATCGAGCTATCATGTCGTCGACGTAGACTTCTATCTCGTGATGAATCATGTCATGAAATAATGTCACCATAGGCGATAAGTGGCGCCGCGTTCTTCGAGGCGAGCGGCATGACCTTGTAGAAAGTGCCCCACGTGTAGCAGTAGTTTTCTCCATGTCTTCGGGAGCCATTTTGATCTGATTGTAACTGGAGAAACCATCCATGAAGGAGAAGACCTTATGCTGAGCGGTGTTGTCAACCAGAACATCAATATGAGGAAGTGGAAAATCGTCTTTCGGACTCGCTTTGTTCAGATCTCTGTAATCCACACACATTCGTACTTTTCCATCCTTCTTGGGCACAGGCACCACATTAGCCACCCACTGCGGATAGGAAGTAACAGCTAAGAAACCGGCGTTGAACTGCTTCATAACTTCGGCTTTGATTTTCTCTGACATCTCAGGACATCACGACAGACCTACATTTCAGGGAGAAAACCCTTTTTTGTCGGCAATCGGTGTACCACAATATCAATGTCTAAACCCGGCATGTCTTCGTATGACCTAGCAAAAACCTCAATATAGTCTCGTAGCATCTAAACTAATCTTTCTTTGACACTGTTCTCAAGACCCGCTCCTATCTTGATCTCTTTTCTGTCTTCATCGGTACCCAAATTCACAACCTCAACTTGCTCTTCGTGTGGCTGTATAACTCGTTCTTCCTGCTGTAGCAGTCGGACAAGTGCTCCTGGCACTTCACAATCTTCCTCACCTTCGTCTTCGGCTTGGTAGATCGGATTATCGAAGTCATATTTAGCAATAGCATAGCTGTTATCAACGAGATTCAGAGTGATTCTGCAGTGTATCATGTGGGTGTGTGTAAGAAACACATAGCTATTTTGAATGGGTGATAAAGTAAAAGAAAGAAAATAACAATTGAATGCAAAATTCCAACGATTTTATTGAATGAAAATATGCAAATGACAGATAATAACCCTCACAAATGAGCCATTGTGCCCCGGGCAAGGCACTAGGCTTTAGAGTTTATTGTTCAAAACATAGAAAATACGAAAAGCAAAACAAAAACAAAAGCAATTACTCCTGTCTAAAGGAGATTGGTATGACGTCTTCAGTCTTCTAATTGCCGAGTCCGTTGTCGGGAGTTAGGAAGATCCACTTGCCGATGTCGAAGTCGTTGTCATCGTCTTCTATAGCATGAATTCCATTCTGGCTGATGCGGAAAGGAAGTTGGCCGACACTTTCTCGGCGTATCATCTTCTGACCTTTGATGGTGAAGCCTAAACCAGTCTTGTCAGTTTTGAAAGGAAGATCACGGAGCTGACCCCAAATAGTACTATTTCCTTCTTCTACAACAACTTGAGCATCTTTCAACGAGGCTATCCTAGGTGGAGCAGGTGTAACCGGGAGTGACGGAGAGTCGCGAGCATGACTCGGGTATTGTTTCAAAAGCAGCGGTCTCAAGAATTCACCCTCCTCCTCGAGGTATCGGAATGACTGTAGATGAGTGACCATATACTCCTCTTCACCACATACCGTAACAACCTTCCCTTTCACCGGGTACTGCAGTTTCTGATGCAAGGTAGAGGTAACAGCGCCTGCCCCATGTATCCAAGGGCGTCCAAGTAGGCAAGAGTAAGTTGGACGGATGTCCATGACAAAGAAAGTGGAGTCGAAAGTCTGGGAACCGACTTTAACAGGCAGAATGAACTCTCCAAGTATTGTTCGCTTAGAACCATCAAAAGCTCTCACAATAATGTCACTGGGTTTCAGAACCAATCCTTCAACATCAAGTCGATCAAAAGCAGTCTTTGGTAGGATATTCAGAGCAGAGCCTGTATCCACCAAAACATGAGATAATGTAGTGCCCTTGCATTCAACAGAGATGTGCAAGGCTTTGTTGTGTTTCCTTCCGGCAGGAGTTAGATCAGCATCAGAGAAGCCTAGACTGTTGGCAGCCAGGCTAGCAATACAAACTGAGGGTCGATGTAGTGTCTTGCGGCACGTGAGCATTCTTGAAACTTTACCAAGGCATTAGCATGAGCCTCGAGCACAAGAGCGAGCAAGCACGGAGATCTTGGCAGATGTCCCAACTGTTCCACAACATTGTAGTCACTCTTCTTGATAATCTTGAAATTTCCTCCATTTCTTGTTTGGAGGTGTCTTGATAACTTCCTTTGGTACTTACGGATTAGCGGGATGAGTCTGGTTCTTTCCTCTAGCTTGGGAATAGATTGAATAGTGGAATCTGTGGAGTCACAGCGTCTTTTGGAGGAGATATCTGGAGAGAATACCCTTCCGGTTCTGGTCACCTTACTAGATTCGGTGATGTTGTCAATGTCAGGAATGGCAGCTTCAACTGTAAGATTTTCAATGGTCAGAGGGTCTTGCTTGCCGCCATGATAGTAAACATCGACTCCATAATTCAAGGAATAGCCTTGTCGGAGGAATATGGGCTGATCGGGAGAAGTAATGATGAGAGGTGCCACTCTAGGCACAGGATCGATGAGGAAATCCTTTTGTGTTAACATCAATATAGTCTTACGGAAATCGTCACCCCATCCGGTTGCCTTAACATCTCAATAGGAATCTTGTAGCTCTCGAGGCAGTGTACTACTTACCATGTAATCAAACATTCCACTTGGCTGCCCCAAGGTATCCCATGCGACGATGCGCTTCATTCACATCTTGATCTTCAATTTCTTAGACATGTCTTCACGGACTCTCCACGGTGGTTTAGGAATAGTATTCACGGTTATCCATCATGCGAACACGTCTTCTCAACCAAGCACAACCATCAGTGCGGATGGGCACCAACGGTAATTCTCGGGCATCCTGGTTGACACGGCAGCAAATTCTTCTTATGATCATCGGAGGAATGGTCAAGTCATCAATGTTGAAAATGTAAGTATCTTCACCACAGACATTGGCTTTTGTCATGGTTAGGCATAGGAGCATTGATCACATTTGGAGTCTCAGCGGAGGATCAAACTCAATCTGCAGCTTCATCATATCTTGAATCTTGTTCTTGAGCCCAACATTGTCAATGTCGTGCCTTGGGCTTTGGAGTGGTAAACACACTTAGCATTAGGATTGTATCTCGGGGAGGAAGTGTTGACACTCTGAGGAGGATCCTTCAAAGTAATCAGCTCTACTTTCAACATGTGTTGCAAGGCTTGCGACAATGGCATGTTGATCTTAAATGCTGTCTTAGGTGGCGTTACGGCTCACGCGTTGTCTCGTGAGGTTGTCTTGATGCGGGATTGGAGATCTGGCCCCACAGATTGAGTGCGGTCGGTCTTGGCTCGGCTTTTCTGTCCATACACAACATTAGTTTCTTTCTTACCACCAAAAGATCTCTTCGCGGCATTTGAAGATGACTCTACGAATCTTCCACTCTTGATACCGACTTCAATAAGCTCTCTGTCAATATCGGCTCGTGAATCCGTGAAGAGTTTCCAATCGAGATGATTGAAGAATGGGCTGTCGGTGTTCCCAAAAACATATCAACCAACTCCCTATTGGACAAGGGTGGTTGAACTACACTAGATCTTTCCATTTCGAGCATATTCCTTGAACTTCTCATCACGACCCATGGACATGCTCTGTGTTTGCATGCAGTGGGTGTCAATTCAACATTGTACTCATCATACATGAAAGCATCTGCTAAGTCACTCCAAGTACGGATACGGTCATTCACTAGCTGATAATACAACTCCAATTGAGTTCCGGACAAACTCTCTTGAAAATAGTGCATCCACAACTTTCTGTCATTAGTGTGGGGGTTGATCTTCTGAACGTAGGACTTCAAGTGCAGTTTCGGACAAGAAATGCCATCATACTTAGCAAAAGTTGGAAATTTGAACTTGGGAGGAATCACTACACCAGGAACAAGACTCAAATCATCAAAATTCAGCCCGGACATCTTCAGGTTTCCACAGCATTCAAACGGCCCTCAAGTTGCTTGTACTTGTCATCTTCATCAGAGTATTGGTCATTGTCATAGTGATCCTCTCTCTCTTTCTCAGACTCACGCTGGCTGCCTTCTTCATTGCCCTTGACACTCCCCTCATTCTTGACACTTCCTTCTGAGAGCTCTATCCGGCTGACTACTTTAGGACCACCTTTGTAGCGTCTGCCCATGTTGAGAACACCAACGACCCTCTTCTTTCTGTTGATGAGCTTCTTCGGATCTTCTTGGCCTTGGACCAAGCTAGTGAACATCTCCTGGAACTAAGCATTACGAGCACAGAGATCTTTGTGATCTGTTCAGAGCCATTTCGCTAAAATAAATAGCGAGCAAATGAAAACCAATCTTCAATGTACCTGTTATGAAATGCTATGCCATGATATGCAATGTTTATGCGAATGCAATGCAATGTTTTCAAGGACCTTAGAGATTTAAATTTGTTAAACAAGCACGAACAAACATTTATTAGTTCTCTTTTATTCTTTTTCTTTTTAAGTACAAAGATAGTTCAAAACAATAAAAGAAAACATATAAATCCTAAAGCTCTAAGTCTCCATGGGCTTCCTCTTGGTGCCGGTAGGCGTTGATGTTTCGCTCCTCGTGAAGTAGCTTGGTCAACTCTAGCACTTTCTTCTCACTTGCATAGCCTGAGCTTCAAATGTATCCCTTTCTTCTTTGGTGAATCCGGGATCTCTTCAAGTCTTCAAAATCGGTAGGCATGTCGGGATGGAGAACAGTATAGGGTCGTCACCTATAGCAGGTTCCATAATTCTTGGTAAAACAGTGAATGGCATCATGAGGTTTTGAGCTCGAGCTCTCACCCATTTGAGTAAGGTTCCCAAGGAATGGAGTTTGGTGCCCCAAAGTCTTGGTATCGGTCTTCTTTACCATGCCCCAGCGTGTATGAACCTTCATCGGTGATGCAGAGATCGTGGTTGTAGTCGAACACAATGTCTTGGAGAAGCATATCATGTGGACCATCTCTTCGAGCAAAACCAAACTGACGAAGAGCTAAAGAAGGTTTGTAAGTAATACCCCCCTTATACCAAGTAGTGGTACATTAGAAATTCTCCACAACGCTCGATGAATGTGAAGTCCTTTTGAGAGAAAAGACTCCAAAGGATATCTGAATGAGAGAGTGACATTAGTCTTTGAGACCATCTCAACCTTTGTTCGTTCTTCAAAACTGATGGAGGAAGGTGCGAAATAAACCACAGAAATAACGTATGCAACATGAGAGTTCCTTGTCTTTTAGTAATGCAGTGTGGAGAGAATGTAGAATGTCTCCAAGTAAGGTAGGCAGGATTGCGGGTGAAACAACTTGATGGCGTTGACATCTATGAATTGATCCGAGTTAGGAAATAGAACCAAACCATAGATTAGCAAGGCCACAATGTCTTGAATGGATGGAAACTCATAACTTTGAGGAATTCTTGGGCTTTCTTAATTAGGAACTTAGCAAGTAAACCCTTAACTCCACTTCGGTTTCCCAATTGGCTTCAATGTCTGAGCTTAAGATGTAAGGCGGATGCAATGTCTTCGTACCTAGGGACTTTTCTAAACGTGAATGGCATTTGATCAAGAATAGGTATCCCAAGTAGCTTAGAGAACTCTTCAAGGTAGGAACTAGCGATAATGGGAATGTAAAGCAATGGTGTTTCGGATCGAAGAACTGGAATAGGACATGCATCATATCTTCTTCAAAACCGGAGGTAACCAAGTCAAGTAGATAACCATGTCTTTTGATGAACTGAGCATGGTCGGGAATTTCTGAAACCAATTCTTTGAGCTGAGAAGGTATACCCATGAAGTTGATTCGGATAGTCTTTCTAGAAGCCATAATTCCTACAAAAGCGAGCAAAGATAAATCCTAGGTCCTTGAAATAGTTAGAAATGATATGCAATGCAATGATGTCATGATGTCATGTTTAGCACACACAAACAATTCACACAATGAGCCTAGGTTTAAGGCTTGCATGAGGTATAGGTGATTACCCCACCAAAAGTTTGAGTTGGTTCATCCTGTCCTATAATAGTAACGGGTTCTAGGAATCTCATATCATTGATCTTTATCGTAGGCGTTTATTTCAATACGACTACCAAGTGGTCGATCGAAAATATCCCAAAAGTATGATCTTAATGAGCGTAGCATCGGTATCAACCAACCTTAGTGCACCAAAGCCGACCATCTCACTACCTTCTAATGGCCAAGATGGGTCAATTAAGGTTCTAAAAGTTTAGTTAGTGCTTGATGACACCACGAAGAAGCCAAATATATCCTCAACTTGGAAATGAAGAGTATCGGGACATCCAAAGTGTCACTAACGTAGCCATCATGTTGACCGTTTAGATATCGTCTAGCAGTCGCATGACGATTATGCTACTTACCTAAAAGGAAACCGATCGGGTGTAGGATCCCCACAAATATAATACCCGAGCAACCCTTAAAGATAAAGCAGGCAAGTCAAGAGAAGGTAAAGTGATCTAGAAATCCCTAAGGTATTCTCTCTTTAGGGTGTCTCGCGAGTCGCCAATTACATGTCTGGTGAAGCTGACTTTGAGATTTTTGTATTGCAAATGTGCGGATAGCAAGAGTCGCCACCGGCTTTTCTTTTATCCAATTAAGGGAAGGTAAAAATACGAAAAAGACCTTCGTTAGATTGAGTAAGGGAAAGGTTATGAAAAGGGAAGGTATTAGCACCCCTTTTCATCCGTAGTTATCTACGGGCTCTTAGTTGCTCTTAGATCACTTTAAAATTGTGGTTTCTGTGTGTTTGAAAAATATTTTGAAAAGTCATTTCGCTTTGACTTTGTAATGATTCATGTAGGAATGTATACAAAGTGTTTGGAAATGTTTCGTTTTGAAAAGAGTTTGAACTTTGACAGAAGTGTGAGGTGTGAAAAGTATTTTGATAGAGCGAGCAACTAAAAGTCTTATTACCCACTCAGAATTGGTCGTTTTCGTGTTATTTTACGTTCCTTTAGAATAACGTCATCCATACCATTAGTTGGTAGGTAACCTTATTCATTGGATGTAAGCGAGACATTAGAAGGGACATCAGATGGTCATAGAAAGCAACTTGTAGGAAGTATCCTAGCACATTCGAAGGGACTATCATCATTTTTCGTAGGCGATAATCGAGGATCAAGATCATGTATTCGTAGGCGACATCATGGGTCTATGATCTTTGTATCGAAGGGACTATGATGATTTGTTTTGAAGGCAACAGTGCTAGAATACCTCTACGTTCGAGGGACATGACCATTTGATTTGTAAGGCAACGAGAGAGAATTACCCTAAGGGGTGCATGTGTGAAAAGAGTGTGTGAATTCAGATATATGTTATCTTTGAAAATTATGAGTGATCTATGTCCAATTTTATCTTGCCATACACGCCTAATTACTAGCAGTTTATAGGGTGCGGAAAGTAAATTGCGGAAAGATAAAGTGCGGAAAGATAAAGTCCTACGCTATTACATGGCTTTGAGGCAGATACATAATGAGAGTGCGGAAAATAAAAGTCCTAATTAAACTATTACATCCCATAGGCAATTACATAATTGGAAAGAAAAGCGATAAAAATGCGAAGCAGTGTAACACGTGAGCAGATGCAAAATTGGAAAAGCGGAAGAATTGCACAAGAGGAAAATATTAGTAAAAAAAGTGTTTTTGAATGAGAAAAAGTTTTTGTGTTAGTGATGACATTAATATGATAAAATAATTTTTTGGGAATTTTTGGAGTTGATTTGATAATTTAAAAACAATTAAAAGCTATTTAAATGATTAATTAGAAATTAAATTAAATATGCATGCAAAATAATAATTTTATATTAAAAATTAAATAAAGCATTTTCTGATGATTATGCAAAAATAAATATTTTGGTGTTTTTAAATGCATGATAAATATATTAGAAGATAAAATAAATTAGATGGAAAATATTAAAAGAAAAATAAGAAAATATGAAAATAAGAGTTAGTTTGTAAAGGAAAAAAACATTGGTCTTGCGAGGATCTAACCGGTGACCTTGAGCATCTTCACATGCGCCTTAACCACACTCGCCCAGTGCATTTCGTGTTATGTAATTGAAGCGGAGGCGTTTTAAGCATTTTGAATTTTGGAAATTCAAATCACCTATGTGAACATCGTCTTCTTCATTTGAATTGGAAAAGATAAGCGTCGGCCTTGGTTGGCCTTCTATTAATTTTAAAATCTCATAGGTTAATGTAAATGAATTGTAGTCTTGTAACAGTGAACGAGTTTTAGTGTTTTGTATCATGGAATGTGCGGATAGCAAGAGTCGCCACCGACTTTTCTTTTATCCAATTAAAGGAAGGTAAAAGTACGAGAAAAAGACCTTCGTTAGATTAGAGTAAGGGAAAAGGTTATGAAAAGGGAAGGTATTAGCACCCTTTCCATCCGTAGTTATCTGAGCTCTTAGTTAACTCTTAGATCACTTTAAAATTGCTTCTGTTTGTTTGAAAAATGTTTTGAAAAGGGCATTTCGCTTTGACTTTGTAATGATTCATGTAGGAATGTATACAAAGTGTTTGGAAATCTTTCGTTTTTGAAAAGGTTTGAACTTTGACAAAAGTGTGAGGTGTGAAAAGTATTTTGATAGAGCAAGCAACTAGAGTCTTATTACCTACTCAATTGGCCGTTTTCGTGTTTTCGTTCCTTTAGAATAACTATCCATACCATTAGTTGGTAGGTAACTCTATTTGTTGGATGTAAGCGGGACATTCGAAGGGACATCGAGATGGTCATAGAAGGCAACTTGTAGGGAGTATCCTAGCACATTCGAAGGGACTATCATCATTTTAAAGGCGACAATCGAGGTCAAGATCATGTATTGAGCGACATCGTGGGTCTTGGATCTTTGTATCGAAGGACTATGATGATTTGTTTTGAAGAGCAACAGCGGTGCTAGAATACCTCTACGTTCGAGGGACATGACCATTTGAATTCGTAAGGCAGCAGAGAGAATTACCCTAAGGGTGCATGTGTGAAAAGTGTGTTGAATTGATATATTATCTTGAAAATTAAGTGAGCTATTGTTCGATTTTATCTTTCCATACGCCTAGTTACTAACAGGTTTATAGGTGCGCGAAAATTAAAATGCGGAATAAAGATCGGAAAGATAAATGTCCTACGCTATTACATGGCTTTGGGCGAATACATAATTTAAACTTGCGGAAAATAAAAACCTAATTTAAACTATTACATCCCATGGCAATTACATTATTGGAAAAAAGAAAAGCGATAAAGAAATGGTTTGAAGCGGAATAACACCGTAGTTAAGAAAATCGGAAAATACGATGAAATCGAATAAGCGGAAAATGTTAGTAAAATGCAAATGTTTAGATGAAAAATATGACATCTTGGAAATAACATAAATATGCTAAAATAATTTTTAGGATTTTTAGATGCAATTTAATAATTAAAACTAATTAAAATTGATTTAAATGCTAAATTATGAATAAAAATAAATATGCATGCAAAATAATATTTTTAATTTTATAAATTAAATAAGTATTTTAGAAAATAAATGCAAAAGGAAAATATTTTGATGATTTTTAATGCATGAATAAAAATATTGAAATAAATTAAATAGATGCAAAATATTAAATAAATATGAAAATATAGAAAAGTTGGAAAATATGGGAGAAAAACCAAATGGTCACGATGGAATCGAACCCAGGACATGGCTTTCATCCATCACGCCTTTGCCATCTGATCCAGCAGCGCGTGTTTGAAGATTGGGCGAATGAAATACAACACGCGTGTCTGGTTTGCACCAACTGGCAGGACTTCATCTTCTCCGATTTGAATTTAAAAGCTCGTCGGCCATTGTTGTTGCTTCGTCCCGGAAAATTGAAAATCACACACGGATGATATAAATGATTTCTAAGACCATGGTTCGATTCGGGGACATCATTCCAAATTCATTGGCAATGGTCTTGGTCTAATTTTTCATTTGAAACCTAAATCGTGGTTAAAAACCTAACTATGGCATATTGAGTTCATGCATGAAATGCAATCAACATTGATTGCTTGCAAACTCATCATGATCACAAAAACAACAATAAAAAACATGTTAATAATGCATGAATTGAAAGATTTCAAGAAAAAGTGTCAAAATCGTGAGTTTGATTTCGTGATTCTTGATGGATTTTGATACGTAAGGTGAATGATCAATGGACCTCAAACTATGGATGGCCTTAGAATCGGTTGAATCGAAGCAAAAGCAAGGCGCTAGTAGCTTGTAACCCACGATTTTTGAGTTTAATAAGGTTTCTCCACCAAAATTTCTACCCTAATTGGTATGGCATGATCATGTATATATAGTAGAAGGATTTGGAGTTAATTTGAGGAAGAATCAATCATTATTCAATGCAAATCAAATTTGATTTTGTACAAAATCAAATTTTCATAACAATCAATTTCAATCAAATCTTGCCATACCAATCCAAATTTCGAAATATGTTTGGCTTTATTGAGTTACTTGGATCTCAAGGAAGAGAAAAATCAATTTTGCATTTAATTTTGATTTTATACCTTATTTTAAATTTAATTTGTATTTAAATGAATAAATTCCAAATTAAATAGAAAAATAAAATAAAAATTCATGGCATTGGGCTTGGATATTCCTAATTGCATAAGGAACAAGTTTGGATGAAGAAAAATAAGCCCATTTGCAAAATTTTGATTTTTAAGCATCTCTCTTTGTGCACTCTTTCAAAATTGCCCAACTTGTGAATGGTGTATTTTGCTCAATTTTCCACATTTTTGAGTGTTCTTGGACTTTTGGAAAGCTCTAAGTCCTCTAACCAACATTTTGGTCTCATCTCAATTGGAGTTTCCATTCTCAATATATCTTCAAAACAAAATGTTGACTTTTGTTGACTTTGAAAATGACTTGTAATGTTTTGAGCCATACCTCTCAAATGAAGCATTTTTTGGACATTCTTGTGAGACATGAAGTTGTAGAAATTGGATTTCCTTCAATACAAGAGGTGGTGGAAAAATTTACGAGAAAGTATGAGAAAGTTATGATCGGTCAAAGTTGATTGACTTTTCACCTAGAAACCCTAATTTAGAAAGTTTGACTTTTGAGCAAATCTTGAGTTTTCTTGATGAATCATGATCAACCCTTGATCAAATGATGAATGTAACTTCAAAA